>LBNU01022352.1:78996-105383 GCA_014162995.1 Artemisia annua
ATATATATATATATATATTTTTATATATTTATATTGTTATATATATATAAAAAGACTATTAAAATTTTATCTTAATAAAAAAAATACTTTTTATGCTTGAAATTGTTTTTTTTTTGCCAAAAATCTATATAATTAAATTTAAAAAAATATAAATGTTGTAATTCAAGTACAAAATTCGGTTTTCGGTTTTGACCCATAACCCAACCAAACTTCGGTTCGGTTCTCGGTTCGGTTCGGTTCGGTTACAAATATTTTCGGTTCGGTTCGGTTCTCGGTTAATCGGTTTATTCGGTTCGGGTTGTTCGGTTAAAAAAAAATTTTGGGTCATAACCGAAAACCGAACCGAACCGAAAATATTTGTAACCGAACCGAACCGAACCGAGAACCGAACCGAAGTTTGGTTGGGGTATGGGTCAAAACCGAAAACCGAATTTTGTACTTGAATTACAACATTTATATTTTTTTAAATTTAATTATATAGATTTTTGGCAAAAAAAAAACAATTTCAAGCATAAAAAGTATTTTTTTTATTAAGATAAAATTTTAATAGTCTTTTTATATATATATAACAATATAAATATATAAAAATATATATATATATATATATATATATATTTATAAAAGTTCGGTTTTCGGTTCAGATAGCCAAAACCATATTCAAACCGAAAACCAAATTTTTAGTTCGATTCGGTTCGTTTTTTTTTCATTTTGATTCGGTTCGGTTTTCAGTTTATTCTGTTTATTACCCGAACCATGAACACCCCTACGGCCCTACCTCAATCCTCTGAAATACAACAGCTATAAAGCAAAATGAAAAAATATTTTAAGATAGAAAGTAAATGAAGGAATCATAAATAATTAATTAAAAAATAAACCAAAATGGAAAGGACCCAAACCCGAGAAAAAACGTGTGTGTGTAAAACGACTTGAAACACGCGCGAGATGTAGTTATAGTTGGTGCGCGCGTGCAGATAAAATTAAAAAAAAAAATCTGTTTCGATTTTTGGTTGGTTGGTGTCTTTCTTCTTCCTCTTCCCTCTTTTACAACTAACCACAAAAAAAACACACACACAATTTGATCGTAACTGAATTTCAAAACAAATTCTGTTTCACACACTAACACACCTTTCTCTCACACACACACACACTTATCTCATACAATAGTTATTAGCTAGGCACATGATCATGTTATTGATGGGGATGGAGTGATGGATGATGGAAATGAATTAGTGGTGATATGTTGTACCATAGCGAAATTTCGATGTCGTCTCAGCCTTTAGATGAAGGTTGTTTTTTATATCTAATTCTATTTGTTTCAACCAGACGATTACCTGTGCATAGCAGCGACAGTGTATAGTAGCGTTAATTTGTATTTGTATTTTTTTTTATGTATGTATGGGTGTGGAGTAACTGAGTGGGAAGAAAGTTAGTGGTTTATATTGTAATTAAGTATTTAAATAGGGGTATTTTAGTCTACCAATATTACTCATTTCTTAAGTTTTAAGCGAATGTGTTTTCTCTTTATATGCAGTATAGATAAATGGTATTTGTTGCCGAAATTAACGATATCGGATTAGTGATTAGTAATCCAAGTCATCTTACCACAAATGAGACTCGTTTAGTTGAAGTTGGTTAAAAAAGTGTAGATTGGCAGGGACACCTCAACCCTGTGTACCATAATGGTACCCATCAACCCTACCCAGCAAAGGTTTGATGCCTGTGAAATACCTCCACCCAATACCCAGCCATGCTGCGGAACGGATTCGAACTCGTTTAGTTGAAGTTTCGTATATTATACTTCTGCTAATGTGAAGTAGTAAAGTATGTTATGAAAATGATCATTCGGAATGTTTATAAGTTTTGTCTAGTTGTAGTGTCTGTGTAGATATATGATGTCTTTTTATAGATAAAAAGCTACAATGTCTCGACTTTTTTTTGTTAAAGCTTCTAGGTTGAGTTTGTGACAAACAAATTCTTAATGTCTTGCCATATTAAACGATTTCTTTGATTTGAACAATTAAGTCGAAATCTAAGAGCACCTTAGTTATCTTATCTTGATTTTTAGCTCAAACGAATTAGCACTTGGCACCCATAAGCTCGTGTTCATATAGTGCCAACTACTTATTACCCCGGATAAAAATATATGTGTAGTTACTAAACTTGATAACAACTGTTTCTTATAGAGCTTGTGAAGCTACCACTACTATTCAATCAAATGATTCTCATTGTAATTCAAACAAGTAGGTTTGGTAACCATAGTGGTCACGTCCCATATGTTTACATTTTCTAATGTTATTTCTTAGCGTTTTCTATGCATTTCTTTGCTATCTGCAACAGTACATCAATAAAACAATCCAAATGGTTCTTGCACAGTTGCCCCTTCTCATATTCTATTCTCAGTTAATTGATAGAAAAAAAGATGATAATGTGAAAAACAGAAATAAGTGACAAAACATGCCGTACAAGGAGTACCTTTACGCACTTGCCGTAAAAGTTCACACTGATAAAAAAAAAAAGGATACAAAATATGTTGTGAAAATTAAGAATGACACATATATAAACCGAGATCATGCTTATAATGCCAGTATAGTTATGTTAAAATTGGTGAATCGAAGTAGCTAACAACTCGGATAATATTTCAGATGCACTGTGGCAACTGAACTTAAGATCAAGGGAACCAATGGAGTCAGGACTTTATCCTGTGCGTGAAGGAGAGCCAGATTGTTCTTACTACATCAGAACCGGCCTTTGTAGGTTTGGGGCAACATGTCGTTTTAATCATCCTCCTAACAGGAAACTGGTAAAACTGGCTCAACATGTTAAAGAATGGTATCTTTGTTCATTAAGGAGTTCGAAAACTATATATTGGGTTAAAGTTGTTAATACACTTCAAAACTGGCTCAACATGTTAAAGAATGGTATCTTTGTCCACGTACGAAGTTGGGGGGGAACTAGAGTTACCTTGCTGGGCAGGTTAGGTAACAGTTCAAAAGTGGTCAGATTGAAATGGGTGAATTAGGCTGGGTTGACCAGAAATCACCTTTTTTTTTTTTTTTGTGTGTCCAGTTGGATAAGATTTATGTGTATTTTCTCTATACTCGGTCTAGGATGCCTTCCTCATATACACACACACATATACACGTGTCTATAACTGACATAAATATATAAGTTATACCTCCATGACCTATATTATATTGAGCTAACTTGCAAATCTAATCTAATAGTAGCTGCTCATTTTACTATTGATTTTAGGCTATTGCAACTGCGAAAATGAGAGGAGAATATCCAGAAAGACCAGGACAACCTGAATGTGAGGTATGTGTCTATTGTCCATATTTTCATATTTACCGGCTTCGGGTTGTATAACATTTTGTTTTCCAACATATCATTCCAGTACTACTTAAAGACGGGTACCTGCAAATTTGGACCAACATGCAAGTTTCATCATCCTCGAGACATGGCTGGAATTGCAGGCCGAGTTTCATTGAATGTTTTGGGATATCCACTCCGTCCGGTTGGCATTTGCAGCTCTTAATAAAATTAATTATGAATATAATAAAAATGCACAAAATTATGGTGTCTAGGTTGTGTGTATCTTATCATGTCTTAATGCTCTCCCGCAGAATGAGCCTGAATGTGCCTATTTCATAAGAACCGGACAATGCAAGTTTGGAAACACTTGTAAATTTCACCACCCTCAACCATCTAACATGATGGTCGCGTTTAGTGGTTCTTCAGTATATCCTACGGTGCAGTCGCCAACAAGTCCTGGTCAACAGTCATACCCAGGAGTAACAACAAATTGGTCCTTGCCTAGTGCTTCCTATGTTCCTAGTCCGCATTGGCAAGCCCCTTCAAATTATGCACAGATGATACTACCTCAGGGTGTTGTTTCTGTTCCAGGATGGAGTGCCTACAGAGTAAGCTGAGGTTTTATTATATGTTCACTTTTGATTTCATATTATTAGGAGGTAATGAATGTGTGTTTTTAGAAGTGCTTATGCCGCTTGGGGTTGTAACAATTAGATAATCAGAAGTAAAATGTTCGGGAAATACTGATTATTTATAGAACGATAAAATGACCAAAAAGGATATTATTATGAAGACAAAAGTGGATACATATTGTGAAATGAGAGTAAAAGTCCAAAAGAATGGGTAAAACGTAAAAGGTAAATATGTTTTAACTGTTAGATAACCCCTAACATAATCAGCTTCATCACGGTTTTTATGAAATTTAATCCCAAATAGTTTGAAGCAGAATATGCATTCCAAACAGTAAAAATTGATTATTATTCCCAAACGCAGATATGCAGGGTTTCTTGGTTTGATGAAACTTTGGTAGAATGATACAGTAAACAGTTAAAAGTTTGATTATAGTATAATTGCCAATTCAAACATTGCACACATTCATTTCCTTCTAAGAAATATTAGAATATGTTTAAGCATAGGCATGTAGTTAATATTACGAAGTCACTTTACATGGTAATGCCTCTTTTCAGGGTTCTATGGGTTCACTTTCATCTTTAGAGAACCAACAACAAGCAACTNGCATTGGCAAGCCCCTTCAAATTATGCACAGATGATACTACCTCAGGGTGTTGTTTCAGTTCCAGGATGGAGTGCCTACAGAGTAAGCTGAGGTTTTATTATATGTTCACTTTTGATTTCATATTATTAGGAGGTAATGAATGTGTATTTTGAAGTGATAATGTGATATTGAATACGCAGATAACCAGCTTGAATCAAATGGTCCGTAAATGATACTGTAGTTTTTAGAAGTGCTTATGCCGCTTGGGGTTGTAACAATTAGATAATCAGAAGTAAAATGTTCGGGAAATACTGATTATTTATAGAACGATAAAATGACCAAAAAGGATATTATTATGAAGACAAAAGTGGATACATATTGTGAAATGAGAGTAAAAGTCCAAAAGAATGGGTAAAACGTAAAAGGTAAATATGTTTTAACTGTTAGATAACCCCTAACATAATCAGCTTCATCACGGTTTTTATGAAATTTAATCCCAAATAGTTTGAAGCAGAATATGCATTCCAAACAGTAAAAATTGATTATTATTCCCAAACGCAGATATGCAGGGTTTCTTGGTTTGATGAAACTTTGGTAGAATGATACAGTAAACGGTTAAAAGTTTGATTATAGTATAATTGCCAATTCAAACATTGCACACATTCATTTCCTTCTAAGAAATATTAGAATATGTTTAAGCATAGGCATGTAGTTAATATTACGAAGTCACTTTACATGGTAATGCCTCTTTTCAGGGTTCTATGGGTTCACTTTCATCTTTAGAGAACCAACAACAAGCAGCTGGAAACAATCAAATATATGGAACTTCACGGCAGTATGAAACAGATAATGGAACAGTAGCTGGAACATATTCATCATATTATGCTTTACCAACAGAGAATGTATTCCCCGAGAGGCCTGGTCAGCCTGATTGCCAATTTTACATGAAGACTGGAGACTGTAAGTTTGGTGCAGTTTGCAGATTTCATCACCCAAGAGAGAGGGTGATTCCCATGCCTGACTGTGACCTGAGTCCAATTGGGCTTCCTTTACGTCCGGTTAGTTGCACAAATGTGGTCTGTTTATAATTATGTTGTTATTTGACTCCAATATATGTATTCCTTATGTTGCTATATGCATCTTTCATTCTAAACACCGTTAGAACTTCTAGAAAGGCTTTTAAATGGTGGTATAACATAATTAAGTCACATTTATAAGATTATATAATAAGGCTATGAGGTGTCTAAAAACCTTATGACATATCAGTAAGCAGATGAAAGAAGCATCTTTGAAAATTTAAATCTTGTAGGTCGTTATAAAAATTTCATTTCTAGCATCTTTTGTCCTATTTGACCCATTACCTCTAAATATCTTGATTTGACCCATTTAACCCATCTGATAAACACAACTAAAATACAAACTTATTTTAGAGTAAAAGGGTCAAAATACCACGTACAGATAACACACAAAAAGGAATAGGGGTCGCGCAAATAGATAAAATATACTATAAATGTTGTGTCTTTAGTCTGACAAACTTCTTTTCAATTTTTAACAGGGAGAGCCGTTGTGCATTTTCTATTCTCGTTATGGAATATGCAAATTTGGTCCAAGTTGCAAGTTTGACCATCCAATGGGAGTCTTCACTTACAATTATGCTTCAAGTTCAGCTGATGACCACTTGTTAGCATCATCCTCAGGAACCCATCCACTAAACGTTACATCAGAAGTACCACTTACCATATCAGAAATAAGACAAAGGCCTTCCAGTGATAATAACACTGACCCAGAGGAATAAGGACCTCCTGTAACTCCAATGATTGTTTAATACAATTATTATGTCATTGTTGTTGTACAGATACATGTTATATTTAACATATACTTCTGGAATTCAATTCCAGCAACAGGTTCAAATTATTTAACAAATGTTGTGTAAATCCTCAATTTGGACACTTGACCAATTACACAATACTGAATTTTCAGTACGAAAAAGCCGAGAATCAATCAGCATGGCGCTTTCTATATCCGGTAATACTGTAAGGTTGTTGAAGAGCAGGTACTAATCATATACTATCAGTTATGGTTTCTAATTATGATTTTATGGAGGTCGCCATTTTTAGGTACAACGGCTACTATTGGTATGTGAATTCAAGTTTGAAGACAGTTTAAGTGAAGGCGTATCAGTTGGCTCCATATCACATCCCACAAAGTATATTGCAAACAAATCAGGTAAGTAAACTGATATACTAATATAAAAAGGCGAGAAGAATCAATAGACCCTTAAATGCGATTACAATATTTTGCATGGTATATGCTACCTTACTTACATAAATTTTGCTTTAAAAAAAATAAGAAAATAAAAAATAAAATAAAACTATAATGTATCATGTTGCATGTAGGGTTATGTTTCGTTCCAGGTGAGTTAATGTGCAACCGCTAGTGTTTTTCATCCTTGGACAAAGTTTGCTCAGTTAAAAATAGAATAACCACTCGTTTCCGTAATGCCTTTGATATAATTTTGCTGATAAACTTATTATTTGGGTTTGTTTTTCAAGTACAATAATACGTCAATTCACCATGTAAAGTTGGGTAACAAGACTGGGCAGAAACTATTTTGCGGTGATAGAGAAGGTTGTAGCAACATATTTCACATGATTGACAAGACGGGGGTTTTGTAGGTGGTGTCTGCATTGCCCCGAATTTTCATGAAATATTGCTGGGATATAGAAAGAAAAAGCTTACGGTTTATTTTTCTTTTCTTAAAAAAAATAAAAATAAAAAATACAGCAGCTTTAGTGTTTCACAATCCAATTTTGGCTTTCTATGTTATCAAAACCAGAAGGTAATAAAGTTGTTACGACAAACATGTTTCTTTTACATAGTTTAACATCATCTATTTTGGCACAAGCGAGTACAACTTAAATGAATGATCTTGATTCTCAAATTCTTTGACATCAAATAATCAGTCACCTTAAAGATGTACATCTAGATCAGCCTAACAACTATAATGAACGACCAGTCTTGGGTCTTTGAGTTTCCCAAATTAACATCGGTTTCTACATAGTCATTGCATATAGAGCTAGAGACATGGGTATCATCATCCATGCTTGAAACATACTTATGAAAGGACCACATCTATCATGCCCTAAAAAGGTGAAGAAATTCTTATTGATGATACGTGTTTTGCATTAATCCGGTGAATTAGAGACCAAAAAGTGTCAATACCAAGAGAACTATCATTAGCCAAATAGATTCTTCCTTTTTGAAGGATCCCACGAGACATTTTCTTTTAAATGTATTGCAAAACAACTGCCATTCACCAGATAGATTTTCCTTTTTAAAGGATTTCCATGAGACATTTTCTTTTACATGTATCGAAATTTGAATGAGTGGATCTTCAACGCAACGACATATTTACCATAACTTTACGATGCCATTTATAATCTCGTTAACAAGATCAGATAAACTCTATAAAGAACCTTGTTAATGTTAGGTATATTTTGAAGGCAACCAAAGTTGGCTAAAAATCAAGAAGTCCTAAAAATGCCACATAAATATTAAACCGTCAAAGAAAGCCACCCAACTTTTAAAAAAGGGTATCATTTGTACAATAGTTAGAGAGTAATAATCATTATACCATTGATTCTTATATAGAAAGTTCAAGAGATTTTTGCAAAATTAATGAACTTAGAATTTGTACAACACAGCTACACAATTCATTAAAACAGAACATAAACAAACACCTCCCACCACTGTTTACAATAAGAAAATGACAAGTGCTTTTATACATCCAACATACTTATAAAAAATGCTTAGGCCTTCATCTACTGACACTGTTCATGTTCTCCGAAACAAAAAAACTAGTATCCATTTTCAAGTATTGCATTACAAAACAACTTACAGAACGCCATCCTGATTCCATCATTTAAGACAACCACCAATCTGGTCCTCCAGGCTTTTTCACCAGGATCTGATTATACTCTGGTCTCGATGTCTGCAATCAAACAAGCCATTCATTATTTAATAGCTTAAATCCTAAATAAACAACTTAGAAGGTGGTATGCATTAACAATAGACACGGCTTTCAACCTGTTTGATGCTTTCGAGATATATAACATTATAACCAAAATCGACCCATTCACAAGTAAATGGGTCAAAATTGTATGTTAACCACCAAAGTAGCTTCAAATGTACAAACTACAAAGAATGACATTTCCAAACTGATTTTAGGCTAAAAAGCTGATTTCAGCTTCAAATGTAAAAGCTACCAAGATCCTATTCGTTATTCATTATCCTTTGAACAGATATACTTTACTCTAATAAATCCTTAACTACCAAAAACTATAACAAGTACATATGTGACTAGATCAAGCATTCAAGCCTCTATCAATATATCATACTGATCATGCCAGGTGATCTTTCTACTGATACAACAAGCACTTATCTGATGCAGTTTGTTAAGAATTTAAAGGTTATCCAGAATACACACTTTCACTGACTAATGCAGTTTCGACCTTAGCACCTTTTTTTTTTAATGAAAAAACATGAAACTATTATTAACTTTGATTTACCGACTAAGTCCCTAAAGTCCATTTGTCCTATTCGGAAATATGTGGGACTAACCGCATATTTATAAATTCGAGGAATTGATCAATCACAATAATAAAGATGAGAGACTAAACCATAAATTCAGTGAAAGTACGCAGGCTTTTCTCCAATATAACCTAAAATTCAATGTGAAAAGAAGAAAAAAAGACAGATTCTGTTGTATACATCATAATTGCTTGAAAAACTGCAAAATGAACTAAACTGGCGGTTATTTAAAAGTCGTAACAGTTCTAGGCAAGGACCACATATCCGCTGAATGTGGCAACAGTTCAAAAGGTCGGATACTTTATTTATAGGACATGAAATTAAATCGAAAAAG
This sequence comes from Artemisia annua, assembly GCA_014162995.1. Classification (NCBI taxonomy): domain Eukaryota; kingdom Viridiplantae; phylum Streptophyta; class Magnoliopsida; order Asterales; family Asteraceae; genus Artemisia; species Artemisia annua. Next base: position 88,449 of record LBNU01022352.1, read on the forward strand.
CTATGTGAATCCCTTCTCAACCATAAAACAAACAAAGAGTCATGCTGCAGATGGGCTGCCTTTATTAAGGTACTGCACTAATTAACTCTTCCACCTTTTTAAGTTGGTTTCTAAACAATTATATGTGAAAAGCACTTAATTTTTCATGGTTTTATAAAGTGTCTTAAATGAGAGTACAAGAAACTTTATTAACAAAAACCTGCAGGCAGGTTAATCGTTCATCACATTATCCTACAATAAGAATAACTAGAAATACATGTTGATGGGGTGTTAGCAGCTTATGCGACTAGCTAATGAAGAAAATGATGATGATGTATGCTGACAAGTTGAAGTGACAACCCATTATCAACATTTATAAACTCTGTTCTAATCGAACGATGATCGACGATGATCAAGTGTGTGAGTCATCGTACACCTAGAGTATGGATTTTCCAAAAAAAAAAAGAAAAAAAAAAAAAAATCTATAAGAATTAGTGAAGATTTTAGTTTAATTGTTAACCGTTATCCCACAAATAATAGGCCACCAACCGACATATAATAGATAACTATCCTCATGAAGTATACGAAGATATGGGCTTAAAAAACACATGGTAAACATTAGCGATGTTTTAAGATAACAATGTAATCAACCTAATATGACTCGATTCAAAATTTTAACGAGTTTAGTTTCCAACTGAATATCAAAATCTAGGCTTAGTTATTTGATAGGCTTGTGATTTATACAAACTAATAAGCAAGCGCAAGTTGTTTAAGTGGGTGTTTAGGATTGCTTATTTTCAAGCCTTTAAGCATTTCAAAGTATTCTTCTGCCAATGTGCTTAATTTGAGGCAAAATAAGCAGGCTAAAACATCACAAGAGGTCACATCTGAGTCAAAAACTCGCCCTCGGCGGGTTTTATTGCATTTTCTTTACAAAATAAACAAACCCAAAAACTGTTTCCTAAATTGCTTATTTAGGGGGTGTTTGTTTTGGATTATATAGCCGGCTTATTGCTTATTTGGTTTTGGGCTTATGTTTCATAAGCTCTCTTTTTGTGGCTTATTTTGAAACTTTTTCGGCTTTTATTATGTGTATAAGTTTATTATGTCAGAATAAACTTATATAAGCCGAAAAAAGTTTCAAAATAAGCCACGAAAACTGAGCTAATGAAACATAAGCCAAAATCAAATAAGCAATAAGCCAGCTATATAAGCCGAAACAACACGCCCTTATNAACGAGTTTAGTTTCCAACTGAATATCAAAATCTAAGCTTAGTTATTTGATAGGCTTGTGATTTATACAAACTAATAAGCAAGCGCAAGTTGTTTAAGTGGGTGTTTAGGATTGCTTATTTTCAAGCCTTTAAGCATTTCAAAGTATTCTTCTGCCAATGTGCTTAATTTGAGGCAAAATAAGCAGGCTAAAACATCACAAGAGGTCACATCCGAGTCAAAAACTCGCCCTCAGCGGGTTTTATTGCATTTTCTTTACAAAATAAACAAACCCAAAAACTGTTTCCTAAATTGCTTATTTAGGGGGTGTTTGTTTTGGATTATATAGCCGGCTTATTGCTTATTTGGTTTTGGGCTTATGTTTCATAAGCTCTCTTTTTGTGGCTTATTTTGAAACTTTTTCGGCTTTTATTATGTATATAAGTTTATTATGTCAGAATAAACTTATATAAGCCGAAAAGTTTCAAAATAAACCATGAAAAGTGAGCTAATGAAACATAAGCCCAAAATCAAATAAGCAATAAGCCAGCTATATAAGCCGAAATAACACGCCCTTATAAGCACAAAAAAATAAGCAACCCCCTAAACAAGTTTCAACAATATGTATATACCGATATCATTTACTACTAAAAAAGAAATTAAATGGGAAAAAATTATTTACAAAAAAAAAAAGGACTAACCAAATCTTTGAAGATGAGAAAAGCAATAAGGAAGAAAAGAACAAACAAGATCTCAAACTCAGCAAATCGGACGAATTTAAAGACTGAGTCAACACAACGAGTTAGTAACGATTCATCTTCTCTACTTCTCCTACCCATACCCCCCGATCTCTGTTTCGCCATTTATCTATTTTTGAGAAATAAATTGATTTTGTTTGAAAATTATTATTATTATGCTAAAACTGGGATTATTAACTTTGGTACTACAAAATATTCGGGTCTGGTCAATGTTTCTTTGCCATCAAGGTAACCGGCTATTTGGGTTGGCGGGTTATAATTTAGGGGTGTTTTGGTAAATTTTATTTTTACTAAAAATAAAAATTTACTATTGAACATTTTGCATTAAAACCTTGTATTTTGAAAAAATATTTAAATGAGAGATGATTTATTTTATTTTTTTATATATTTTTTTTTTGAACGGCAATTGTGCCTACATGGCTCCTAGCCTAGAAGGGTCCAGCCCAAAAGGCAATGACATCCTTCCCTTTATACACGCGTGAGAAAACCCTATCGCCCTAGACAAGACTCGAACTTGAGACCTTGCATAGGAGGGTAAAACCTCCATACCGCTAGACCAGAGGCCCTTTGGTAAATGAGAGATGAATTGCATATTTTAATTTTTTATTTGCACGCTCAAATATATAAACAGTTAAAGCAAAATATTAATATTATAAAAATATTTAATGCATGCATTGAAGTGTCCATTAACTTTTAAGAGTAAACTACACCGTTCGTCCTTGTGGTTTGCGTTGACCAACGAGTTTCGTCCTTTGACCGAAAAAAATGCACCATCCGTCCTTAAATGCGAAACGTTATGTATCGTTAGTCCTTCACTTTAACGAGCCACACTAACACCTATTAAGTCTCCACATGTGATATCCATGTGAGGGCATTTTGGTCTTTTTACCATCTCATTTTTAACATCATCTTCTTCCTTTATACTCGTACATCATTATCTTCAACCATCATCAGTTCATCACCCAACACCATCTTCTTCCATTCACCACCTCTTTTAAATCACAAACAACTTCATATCAATCTTTAATCCTAAAACCATATACCCCAATTATAATATACACAATCCCCATTTTTCTTTTTTCTTTTTTATAACTTTAATTGGCTTTATTCTTCCTAGACAACCACCTCAATAAAACACCAAACATGACACGCAATGTAATTTAATGTAATTTTTTCAGATCTGGTTTTCTTATTCCACTGCCGTCACCTCCATTCCTTTTTTTTTTCAATAAATTATCATTTAAACTCAAGTACTCAAGAACATAACTTAGAAAAAATCCATAAACACCAAAAAACCATCTTCACATCAACACTCATCTTCAACAACCCACATTACTTTCCTTTTATTCTTGAACTTATATCAAACACACCAAGATATACATACATTCAGATATATACTACATCACTACATGTCTAACACTTAAACATCACAAGAACAACAACACCCACATCCTTCTCAAAACCACATCAAGAAAACCATCACTTTTCCTCTTCACTTTCTAATCTACGGGTTAATATAATTTCACAGCTCCCCAATTTAAATCTATTGGGTTTTGCAATGTTATTTCTATTGTATTTCTGGATGAGTTAACGATGTAATTTGGCTTAATAAGTATTCATTAAATTCACTAAACATTCTTCACCTGCTTCATTTTTAATCATTTTGAGGAACCCTTCTCTTTTACACTTACTAGGTTCTCCCCAAACAAACCATGTGAACGACATAACAGAATTGTTTTTCCTTTGTCAATTGCAATAGTACAATACTCATTACTATTACTCTCACACATGATGAAGATGATAGTGATGATGAGCATGAGGATGCGTAGGTGGTCGTCGGATGACCTGGCGTCACCGTGTTCTAGTGGTAGTGAGGGTTTGTGACAAGGGTGGTGTGGTGGTTTCCGGACATTTTTTAGGTGGCGAGTGGTGGAGGTTTAAGATCCACGAAAATGAGGAGGGAGGTGTATGGTGGTGGATGTAACAAGGAAGATAAAGATGTTGTTGGGTGGGGATATGTTTAAATATTGTTATCCTTTAATTAAAATGGGTGTAGAAGATGAAGATGAGGATGAAGATGGGCTGTGATTAGGGAGTGAATGGTGAATCTGGGTTAGTTGATATTTTGTTAGAAAAAGAAAACAAGTGTAGAAGACAAAGAAAGAAAAATGGTGTGCCAGGTAGTAATATGTTTATACTCGTAATATTTAATACAGTAATTGATAAAAGCTAGTGGCAAAGCATAAAAAGACGAAAATACCCTAATTTGGTAAAGACTTAACGGGTGTTAGCCATAGCCGTTAGAGCGAAGGACAAACGATACATAACGTTTCACATTTAAGGACGGATGGTGCACTTTTTTCGGTCAAAGGACGAAACTCGTCGGTCAACGCAAACCCCAAGGACGAACGGTGTAGTTTACTCAACTTTTAATATGTCCGACTCAATTTCTATGCAGTTTTCATTATATAACTATTCTAAAACCCAAAATTTGATACTGTTCCAAAACGTTATTACGAATGTCATTACAGTGTAATTAAGGTTCCAATATGTGGTCCATATTGCACAAGGACGAAATGTGACAGTGTATAGTACATATGTTTCGTATAGCTATTAGATGATGTACAAAAGAAACAATGTTCATTCGTGCAAATCCTCTTATACCAACTATTTGAACCCCGTAATTTAGGTGTACCACTCTTTTGCAACCGACTTACTTTCCACATGTTGTGTACAAGAGGTGTAAATAAAAAAAGTCTTGCCAAAAACCCAGAAACTTCCAAATAAGCTCTTTCCATACCTGCAAACACCATTTCATCTTTTAGGAAACAATCAAACAAACAAATCCAAAGAATCTTTGTCTCATACACAGGTATGCATATGGTAAGCTATTTTGGAGTTACTACATATGCATACAATATTTTACATACATTTTTTTTCTCTTTTACAGGTTGCTCTTTCACAAAATTTCGCCATTTAAAGTATTTTACTACACAGGTACAGTCATGTTATTACAATATGTTTTACTTGACTCTTTACTGGATCATGTCCCTTTTTTACAACAATTTATTTTCATGCATCCATTGACTAACTGTTTCAAATGTGGTTGTATGCACAACAAAAATTCCCATTCACTTTTCATCCATATATATTTGTTACTTATGGTATTTGATAGATTATATGCTTTGTATCCATTTATTGTTTCATGTGCTTGGTATCCATTGACTATTTATTACAAATTTACATGCACAACCATTAAGATGCCTAGAAGATTCATAGTAACAGACTTAGGAGATGAAAGTAGAAAGAAAATATGTTATAATGATTCAACAAATAATATAAACATACCAAACTATTTGGAAGAAAGTACCAGTCGAAACCACACCTTTTCGCCAACAAATATATTCAATGCGGTTTCTTCACATCAAACGCGGCCTATCGTGCAACAAGAACATGGAATATTCGGAACAGATATTATCAGTCAATTTCCTCCATATCAGGCGTCACCTGTTATGCAAAATATTTCACCATATCATACAACAACAATAAACACCCAAACTGATTCAACAAATAATACAAACATACCAAACCATTTGGAAGAAAGTACCAGTGAAAACCATACCTTTTCGGCAACAAATATATTCAATGCGATCGGTTCACATCAAACACGGCCTATCCTGCAACAACAACATGCAATATGCACAACAAATATTATGAATCAACTTCCTCCACATCAGGCATTATCTGTTATGCAAAATATTTCACCACATCATGCAACAACAACAAACAGTCAGAATTTTAATCCGCTATGCAATAACAGCAAAGGTACTTTCATCTTTCATTTCCATTTTTTAGCAATGGCGATTAAACATACATTCTTTTAACAGGTTTGTAACATATTGTGTAGGTGTGTCAACTGTTTTCGATAAGAGTTCTGTTGTTGGAGATGAACAAATGTTATATATCAAACAGACACACTCACCTTACACGGTCAGTTCTACTCAAGAAAGAGGCAATGTAAAATTTGATCGTAGAAAATGTATACCAACACCGAGATATAGAAACATAAACAAAAATGACAGATGGCATAAAGGTATTATCTCTTTTTTCTATCACTAACGTCAATAACAAATGAATACTCGCTAATTATCTTTTAGATGAGTCTCAAAAATGTTGTGTCTTTTTCTCAGGTATACAAATCAAGGATCCTGAACCACGATCAGCATACAATAATCAAGGTATATATTTTTTTTTCTTATTTTTTTACACTTAGTAACACATATTATATTTTAAGCTATTTAGGTTAAAAAAACCCTAGCATTAAATACACTTTACTTACACCTTAAAAAAAACCCTAGCATTTAATATACAGCTTGCATTTATTGACAATAATAAACACAAAAATTTGTTTAGGTCTTTTTTGTGTGCAAAAACAAAATGTACCAGAGAGTTCACCAGCTATTGATTGTACGGGTAGTTCTTCTACAGCTGCAACCAATCTACCATCCGCCAGTAATCCATCTCCATTGTATACTGAACGTAAGAACTAAAAAAAAAAAAAAAAAAAAAAAAAAAAAAAAAAAAAAAAAAAAAAAAAAAAAAAAAAAAAAAAAAAAAANCATACTTAACATTCATTTAAAAACACAATTCGCAGGCGTGTCACACTATTATATTGATATTGGAGACTGTCAGTATGTATGTCAGTACTACAAAGCAGCGTTTTGGTATGGTGAAAGAGTAAAAACAGGATCTCGATGGCAGCCGGTGAAATATAATAAATGCTGCGGAGGTGGCCAAGTGTATCTTCACAGAGAATTAGATCCACCAATGTTCTTCAAACAAATATTCAAAGATAAACACTTTTTGGAGAACATACGCGCATATAATCAAATGTTCAGTATGACATCCTTCGGTGCAGAGATAGACGACTCTGTCAATGATGGAAGAGGCCCGTACGTGTTTAAGATTTCAGGACAGATCCACCATTGGATAGGAACAATATGTCCTACCAATATAAACGAACCAAAGTTTATGCAACTCTACATTTATGACACAGAGAATGAGGTTGCTAACAGGTTGAAAGCCTTTGGTGGAAAAGAACGCACCAACTTAAAACCTGAAATTGTCCAGAATCTGATACAAATTCTGGATGAACACAATGAGTTGGTGCAGGTATTTAGAACAGCAAGAGAAAAATGCACTGGAGCGAATGCGACTGAATTCAAAATTCAGCTCTACAATGTTGTTGGAAATCGGGAATACCAGCTTCCCTCTTCTGGAACTCTTGGAGCAATTGTGTTTGAAAGTGGTTTCAACACTCAATCAGACTACGATGTCATCATAGAATATAAAGACAGGCAACCTCAGCGAATTAATAAGCTTCACAGNATTTAGAACAGCAAGAGAAAAATGCACTGGAGCGAATGCGACTGAATTCAAAATTCAGCTCTACAATGTTGTTGGAAATCGGGAATACCAGCTTCCCTCTTCTGGAACTCTTGGAGCAATTGTGTTTGAAAGTGGTTTCAACACTCAATCAGACTACGATGTCATCATAGAATATAAAGACAGGCAACCTCAGCGAATTAATAAGCTTCACAGCTCATACATGTCTTTACAATATCCTCTACTATTTGTGTATGGCCAACCCAGTTATCACACAAAGATGACGTTGAAAGGAGTTAACGCAAACAAAAAGAGGACAAAGTTATCTATGAATATGTATTATAAATACCAGCTACACGAAAGATTTGACCAATATGGTCTTCTTTTTAAAGCTGGTCGGTTATTTCAGCAATACGTCGTTTCGATGTATTGTACTCTTGAACAAGACCGTCTTGATTTCATGAGATCAAATCAAAACAAGCTAAGGAGTCACTGTCTTTCTGGAATCTGTGACGCATTATCGAAAGGTGATCATTTCGGGAATGCTATTGGAAAAAAATCATTCTGCCTTCAAGTTTCGCCGGTGGACCAAGATACATGTACAGTCATTATCTTGATGCACTGGCCATTTGCAGAGTGCTGGGGAATCCGCAGTATTTTATTACGTTTACATGTAATGTCAATTGGCCAGAAATCAAACGCCATATGAAAAGATACCCTCAAATATCACAATCAGATAGGCCTGATGTTGTTTGTCGTGTTTTTCAAGAAAAATTAAATGATTTTTTAAAAGTGTTGAAAGAAGGAAGCATCTTCGGGCGGTGTACTGGAGGTATGCTATATTTTTACAGCATATTATTATCCAACATTCTGTCACTAGCATTCTTTTATCGAAAACAATATTGACTGACATTGATACTTGCTTCTTTTTTGCTTTACAGTCCTTTATACTATTGAATTTCAAAAACGTGGACTACCGCATTGTCACACATTGTTGTGGATAGATGCACGTGACAAGATCAAAGATCCAGAACAAGTTGATAACTTCATCTCAGCAGAATTACCAGACAAGACATCTGACCCCGAAACGTATAAAGTGGTTGCTGATCTCATGATGCATGGGCCGTGTGGAAATGCTAAACCGAAGGCAGCATGTATGCAAGAAGGGGTATGCACAAAGAAGTTTCCAAAAAAGTACACAGAAAACACTTACTTTGACAAAGATGGTCACATACATTATCGGAGGCGAAAAACACAAGCATACGTTCAAAGAGGTGAATTGAAATTAGACAACAACTATGTTGTGCCATACAACCGGTTGCTTTGTCTAATGTTTCATGCACACATCAACGTCGAATATTGTGGCTGGAGTATGTTAATAAAATACTTATTTAAATATATTTCGAAAGGTACGGACCGGATTGCTGCACGCATTGTCAGACCGAGTGGAAATCCAGGGCCTTCATCATCTGCACCTAAGATACAAATAGATGAAATTCAGAACTTCATTGACGGCCGTTTTCTATGTCCGCACAAATCATGTTGGAGGATACTCGATTTTCCTATCCATCATAGAGAACCACCTGTGCAAATACTTTCAGTCCATTTAGAAGACATGCAAGAAATCACTTTTGGTGAAGGAGAACCTTTAGCTCGGGTTGTCACAGATGAAGGGATAAAGTTAACTACGCTCACAGAATGGTTTACATATAACAGATTGTTTACAGATGGGAGGCACCTTACGTATTTAGATTTTCCTTCTGAATACGTTTGGTACGAAGAAAATAAAGCATGGAAGCGTAGGAAAATTAAAACAAAGCATTCAATTGGTAGGCTGGTATACGTGCATCCAGCAGCTGGGGAAGTTTTCTATTTCCGAATGTTACTTGCTCACCAAAAAGGGTGCAAATCATTCATTGAAGTACGCACTGTCAACAACCACACATTCCCTACATATCGTGCAGCATGTCAGGCTATGGGCCTTCTTGATGACGACAAAGAATGGGATATAGCATTGGAAGAAGCGTCGATGACATCAACTGCTAGCCAATTACGCACACTTTTTTGCCATATCCTCATGTATTGTGAGGTTTCAGATCCTTTAAACCTATGGGAAAGGCACTGGCGATTAATGGCAGACGATATTCCCAGAAAAGCTTCTGAAACCAGCAATGTAAGAGATCTTTATGTGAATGATCCAGAAGTGAAAAACTACATTATGTATGAACTAGAGGTCATACTTAGTAGTTGTTCAAGGTCATTGAAGGATTACGGTTTCTCACTGCCTCCAGACCACCTTATCCAACAATTGCATAACAGGCTTTTAATGGAAGAGAGGAATTACAACCGTGAAGAATTGAAAGAAGAAGCTACAAGATCAGTTGCGAAATTGAATGGTGAACAACAGCAAGTTTACAATCTTATAGTCAACGCGTGTACCAACCACCAACAAGAACTGGTATTTGTCTACGGACACGGTGGAACAGGGAAAACTTTTTTATGGAAGACAATTATCAACACTCTACGTTCACAAGGTAAGATCGTACTGGTAGTTGCATCTTCAGGTGTCGCTTCTTTACTATTACCATCTGGCCGTACAGCAAATTCGAGGTTCAAGATACCTCTTGAATTAACGGACGAATCAATGTGCAGTATAAAAAAACACATTGATGGCAGATTTGCTTATCGAGACAGATTTGATAATATGGGATGAAGCACCAATGAATGACCGTAGATGTTTTGAAACCCTTGACAGAACCCTAAGAGATATTCTATCAAACCCTGATAAACCATTTGGTGGAAAACCGGTGATGTTAGGAGGCGATTTCAGGCAGACTCTACCGGTAAAAAAAAGGGAACGAAAGCATAGATAATTGAATCATCTATCGCTAAATCATATTTGTGGCAATACTTTAGAGTCTGCAAACTTAACAAAAACATGCGACTGCTTCAAACAGATCTTAGCGATGAAGAAAGAAGAGCAACACGTGAATTCTCTTCATGGTTGCTTAACATAGGTGATGGTAGCATCGGAGAACCCGATGAAGAAAATCCTCGGGAAGCTTCTTGGATTAAAATTCCAACACAGTATCAGATAGAAGATGATGAAACTAGCATGCAAAAACTCATTGATTTCATCTACGACAAAGAGACACTACAACAACCAACAGCCCAAGTTTTGCAACAAAAAGCAATTGTGTGCCCAAAAAATGAAACAGCCGACATCATAAATGAAGAGATACTATCACAAGTAGAAGGCGAAAGTGTCATGTACCTGAGTACAGACGAAGCAATTCCGCTTGGAAAAGATGCCTCCGCCACCGAAATGCTGTATCCTCCAGAGTACCTCAACACTTTCAAGTTTTCAGGTTTACCGCCAGGGATTCTTCAATTAAAAATTGGAAGTCCGATTATGTTACTAAGAAATGTTAACTTGGTTGGCGGCCTGTGCAATGGTACAAGAATGATAGTCAAGAATCTGATGTCAAAGTTAATTGAAGTAGAAATTATTACAGGCACAAAGATTGGAGAAAAAGTTTACATTCCAAGAATCCCGCTAACCCACAAAGACCCAAACTACCCTTTCATTTTTAAACGCAAACAATTTCCAGGCAAGCTTTGTTACGCTATGACGATCAACAAAAGTCAAGGGCAGTCTTTAAACAAAATTGGGATCTATCTACCGCAGCCAGTTTTCGGACACGGCCAGCTATATGTTGCCTTATCAAGAGCAACATCCCCATACGGTTTAAAGATTCTTTTAAAAACTAATGTTGAACAGCCGTCAGATACAACAAAGAATATAGTCTATAAAGACTTCCTAGCCGGAATTACATCTTAACGAAAAGTTATTTAACCTCCTCATTTTATTACAAGATATACATTGCTTATGTGCATCGCATTATTAGCGATTATTTTTCTGCATACTGCTACAGCATACACTTCCCCGTTTGCATATTTACCTGCATTGCATTAACATTTTTATCTTCTTTACTTAAACATAATGAAATAACCTAAGAAACTTACGTTTTTCATTTTACATATGCAGAATGGCAGAGTCTAGCATCACTCCTATTGAAGCAAAAGGCAAGGAAAAGATCCTAGAAATCGAAGCTAATATCAAAGATCTAAAACTGAAAGACAGGAACTAAGTACTAGAGGCAAAAATTTATAGAGCATGGATGGCACGAGACCCACCAGATACCACTGAAAAAGGCTGCCGTGCAATTTTACTAGACAGAGAGGTACAATCATAGTTAAATAACTTTTCCAATACAATACACTTTATTTAAATACGTATAAACCAATTATTTAACATAACCAGGGAAACGCAATCCAAGGAAACACCGAAGCTTCTGAAATAAACCATTTTAAAAAGATCCTCATACCTGGAAAAACATACCGAATATCAGGATTCATGTGTACGCCAACAGAGAATTGGCAACAAACGCTGCAGAACAAAACGTCTTTGGGATTCACCAGATTCACTAAATTCGATGATATACCAGATGAGGGCTTCCCACACCACTACTTCAACTTTATTTCTTACAATCGGTTACCATCCAGAGTAGTTGATCCTGAGTCGCACAGAGTACCCGGTCCTCACAGGTATCAGCAAACATATGATATTCTTCAATAAAATATGTACCTGTAAACAAACATAATTAATCAGACACGTACCAACCATTATAGCAACCGTTTTTTATTTCTAATTTGCTAAAATATTTGTTACTTCAACAGATTATATTGGATGTTACATAAGCTCAGGACAAGCAGATACAATAGGCGACCTAAACAAAGACCAAATGGTGATGCGCAAAGTGGAAATACAGAACCTCAAGTAATTGTTTTCTCAAACTTTATTACAAATTCATATAAACCATAACTATTTTATACATATTCATGACTACAAATGTCTATTGCAAACAGCCGGAACTCAGTTGAGCTAACACTTTGGGATGATCTAGCTGAAACATTCCAAAAAGACGAGATCGATAAGCTGCAAAAACCCGTGATCATAGCAGTCACTTCATGCAGAGTTTCAAAATACTACAACAAGCTACAACTGTCTTCCACACCAGCCACTTATTACTACATAAATCCAAAAATCCCACAACTTGAGCAATATCAAGCAGAGTAAGCAAACGATTCTAGGTTTATAGCATGTAACTATTTTACCAATTTTTAGACTCATGATCCTATATATGTGAAACAGATACAGAAAATTGTTCAACCTAAATCCGCCTTTGGAAATTGTTAGGCATCCATATGAAGACATAGAGAAAGAAAAAATGAGAAACAGGTTTCCGTTAGCCGTATTGTTAACACAGACTCCAAAAACATACGAGGTAACTTACTTTCAATTTCAATTCACACAATGCACCTATAAATTAACAAAAAAAAAACAAGTAAATAACTGCAAACTATTTTTTTTCGCAAAATTTTCACAGGGTGTTCGATTCACTTGCGAAGGAAACATAACATCCATTCAAACATCAAAATATTGGTATTATCCATCATGTACAACTTGCATACAAAAAGTTCGGGAGAATGATGGTGTTTTTGACTGCCGTGCCCATGGACCATTAGAAAATCCATTCTACAGGTAAACCTATCTTATAGAATACATTTACAACAACAAAAATGACACTATATAATTCCTCGAAATATGCAGATACAATTTTAAATGAAACCTAACGGACAACACAGCAACAGCAACAATGACGTTTTTCACGCCAAAGGCAGACAAAATCATCGGCACCGACTGTAACTCATTAATGGCTGAGCTCAACTATCCTGGACCACGAGATAATCCACACATATTACATGCAATCATTGGGAAAAACCACATTTTCCAGTTCCATTTCAATACATCTACAAAACAAGGTCCACCGGAATTCATTTTTGATCGAACATTAGATGGACCACCGGTTACAGCACAAGTCCAAGACAAACCATCAGGTGAAACAATTATCATTCTACGTGCATGCTAACCATACTACCAAAATATTTATAACAACTAAAATGCCACCCTTTTTTTTCATTACAGGTTCAACAACACCACAAGAATCATGTGCAGTTGTTACAACAGACATACCTGATGAAGACCTGCTTGCTATCATAACCCACTGTCCGACACCAACACAGAATGTGAAAATAGAGATGCCACCACCCACTGAAATAAAACAAGAAACACCACATGGTAAGAACCTTTATCAGTTTAAAAAAAAATATAATAACAAATAATAACTGCACTTCATTATCTTTCAAATGTAGCAGGGCAGGAAATTATTGAAACAAAAGCTGGATTTCCAACGACCGAAGAACATCACCCAGGCAAGAACATTTACATTTAAAAACATTGCTCATACCACACTACATTTATCTTTCAATATAACTGTCCTTATTAACTAACTCCAGGTAAAAGTACACAAGAAACACCTTCATCCTATATCCAAACCAGATCTAAACAAGGAAAACAACAAAGGCCACCAAGCCCAGGTAGAAACAATTTAATGTCATCTTCAGATTTTCAAATAGTCATACACTTACACTAAATAGAAACTTCTTTATTTACAACAGGTCACACACCACCACAAACAGAACATGATTTCTCTAAGCAACCACTCAAGGCACAAGAACCAGACAGTAGCAGATCCACAAGTGCTAAACGAACCTTATTTCAAGAGAAAGCAACAGATGCAAAGAAGACTAAAAAAGAATGAGTGCCTGTGTGAAGGCCAAAAAATTCCATCCGTGGACCATCCTTTTGTCAATCTTATGCTTATGAGCATAAACAAAAACAAATAGTAATGTAAATATCTATGTAAAATAAAATGCCAGGGGCATGAAACCAAACCCACTAGCTATCTATCATGTTACCACCTACTTTGTAACATGCTTACGGTATACTGAAGCGTAAACCTAATCTATGAAAAAAATATTCCTTAAAAACATCATGTGTAAAATATAAACAAGGTACTTTTTATTCATTCAAGCAACACAATACAAGAAACAACAGAAGTACCAAACGGTAACAAACACATGTTACCATACATCACTGATGACAATAGCAATAGACATTAAACTAAAAAAGATTCATACTACTAGACACAACAGCCGATACAACAAACAAGCATTATCAATCATGTACTTCCATCACCATGACATGACGTCGCTTCTGAGCTCGAGCTTGACGCAACACATCCAACAGACGAACCAGTGCCTGCAGAATTTCCCCATTCGTTGCTTGCGCTTCAATCAAACATTCCAGACCATCCATAGCTGCGACATCAAAATGACTAAAGCTTTGCCCCTCATCCATAAGCTCTCCAAATTTTACAATTTTCTCACGTAATCCATTAGACCATTCTGAAACCTTCCTAATGAAACCTTCATTCTAAGTATCCTCTTGGACAAACAAAAACTTAAAACAATCCTTCAGATCATCAGAATGACATGCATCTTTTAGCTCATCAAAGTTGGGAGTTGACACCATTTTTTAAAGACCTTTTGTAAACACTAGCTACTCAATACAACTGACCCTCATTCATAAATGAACATTACGTATATAGACAAAATATGTAAGTACAAACAGTTACATTAACCAAACCATAACAGTAACATTGTTAGTTAGATTGCCTATACACTATACCTACCAAACAAGAATAATACTTCCTAGCCACAAAATATAGTCCTAAACTCAATCACAACATGCTACTAACTTAAAGTAACTTTAACAAAAAAAAACAAACACTAACAGACATAAACTTTCTGCAAAAAACTGTTCCAAAGAATCTATTCCACCCAAGCTTCTGAATCCTTTAACCCTTCAAATGCACAAAAAAAATGTGCAACTACAAATAAACAACAAATAGAGCTGAACAATTACAAACACTAACACAATTAAAATTAACCAACTTTTATAACAAAAGAAACTAACCGTAGATTTTTACTACACAAAGCAACATCTAGATTTTTATACTACAATACTACAACGATTAACACCACAAGCTGCATACATAATAACACATTCCTAACTACAGTGCCAATTCTAAATGATTGACCCATACTCATACCATTTTTAAACACCAAACTAAGATAAACCCATACTATATATAGAAACATTACACACCCAAAAGAGACTGAGATTAACAACCTTATGCCACAATCCTCATCTTCTTCATCACCCTTGATTTTTCCGCCGCACGAAGAGTAGCAAGATGGCTCATCTGAGTCAACCTACCTATCTCAGCCAAATCATCTTCCACTGCAGCTTTCAACACAGCTAAAGGCCCATCTACAACAGCATCAAACCCATACTTTTCCAACTCAACGATGATCCCACGTCTAAAACTAACCCTAGCTTCAACTTCTTCAATCCTTTCATTATATTCCCTTTCATCACATTCATATGCTTTCTTCTCCCGGGAAAATATTTCCTCAAGAACTTTGTAAATCTTCCTGTTCCCAATCTTTTTCGCAATCTTCTGGCACTTTGGAAATCGCCCAGCCATCAAATTTCAGTGACAAAGTAGAAATGCACAATGGGATGGATCTAATTAAATTTGTCCGAAAACCCTAGGTTATTAAATGAGACGGCAAAATCTTCTATTAAATGTGTCGGAAATTAATAACGGGCTTAGTCTCGGATACCCATTTCGTAGCCCAACAGGTCCAAAAAAAAAAAAAAAACAGCCCAGCAATACCAAACCAAATGCTTTGCCCACAAATATAATGTCTGAAAGTAGTCAAAATTTACATATTTCAAATTTACCATTTTTCTTTTGCAAACAATACATTTTTTTTACAAACTTTTGGCTACTCATGTTTGGCGATTATAAATCACTTAGTCTACACGTATTGCCAATAAACTTTACGATCTCATATGAGAATTAACTAAAAACTTATCACGTTAACTCACTGTAAATATACATAAACAAAAAATAACAAAAAAATTAAATTAAAAATTTCACTACTACAACTCTACATAACAACTATTTTACAAAAAAAACCCGCAGCATCGCGCGGGCTTTCCCGCTCGTTACTTCTATAAAGGAGTAATCATGTCTAAAATTGTACAGTAATTAACTTAGTCTCTTTATTCAACATTTTGACATATGATTTAGTCAATTTTTCACTTTTTATGTAATTTATTGAGTAAATGCTATTGTATAAAAAAAAAAAAAAAAAATACTTACTTTCTCATTTTGGCAAAAAAAAATAAATAAATAAATAAAATAAATAATAAAAATAAAAATCTACCAGACCAAGTATGACTTAGTTTGATGATTTCTCCATTTTTGCAGTCTCGTGGCTTTTTATGGTATAGTTTTCCGGAGCTTGTGGATGTTTTATTAGAGGTGGCAAAACGGGCGGGCTGGACGGGCACGGGCTAAATGGGCATTGGCCAAAAGGGCACATGTTATACAAATCGTTTTATAGAAGACCAAAATGACGAAATAAATTCCTTAAACGTAATACTTCATTTATATTTAAAAAAGTTATATATATATATATATATATATATATATATATATATATATATATATATATATATATATATATATATATATATATATATATATATATATATATATT
>LBNU01022352.1:105784-117818 GCA_014162995.1 Artemisia annua
GAGAAGGATTTTAAGGATGCAGTCTCGCTTGGCTCGTTTATACTCTCTTATGATGCTGCTGAGTTGGTTTGGTGGTGTGGTTTTCGCCTGGAGGGTTACCGTGATGGTTCTTTTATCTTTAGCTATTTCAATATTTGCTTCTTTTAGTTTGTAGCTATAGTTGTAATGTTTACGGGATTTCATAAACATAGGTTTTATCAAGCTTTCGCTTGAGGTTAATGTGGTACTTCAACCACATTTCATTTGTATTTAATCTTTTTTTGTGTTAATATATTTTACCGAGGTAACCTATTATCCAAAAAAAGGACTAGGTAGCAGACTGCATCAGAAAGAATGATAACCTCACCATAGGTCAATTGTGTTATGCTTTTGAATTAGACACTGTTTCATATATTATGTTTTCTATTGACAAGTTATGTACTCTAAAAACAAATTGTGTGTCTAACTCTTATTATTATGTTGAAAAGTATGAAATTTTATGTTTTTAAAATTATATACATTTGCATTATCTATGAAACCATGTTATGTTTATGTATTTTCATAGATATTTCTTGTTAATTGGTTTTGTACATTTTTTGTGTTGTTGTACTGATACAAAGGTAGCTAATGCTTAAACATGTTCAACTTAGAAATTCATTTGGTAATATATTGTAATGTTATCCTAAAGTCAACATTGATGCCTATAGTTGTAAACTGGCTAAAATGATTAACTTGTACGAAATTGAAGACTCAAATCAACAAATACCAAATGACCAAATTTTTACACTAGCCTATAAAGGTAACAATATTTATAATCATGTGCATAAAGTCAACATTAACAAAATTCAATACTAATAAAATTTATAACAATGTTGACAATTAAAAGTCAATAATAACCAAATTCATAACCAACTGCATAAAGATAAAGTAAACTCAACTATTATAAAAATAAAATTCATAACCAAATGTGAGAGTCAATTACTACCATTTTCAATATACGAAAACATGAAACATTTCATTAAAGAGAATGTTAAATAAAATATTACATACTACATCATTGTTTGATCAAAGTTGTTACACTAAGATGGTGCTTTAACAAGTACTTACACTTTCACAAAACACAAAATGTCACTACGATTAATAAAAGCTAAAGAGTTAACTAAGTGTATAAACAATCATGAACGAGATCTAACTGAGCACCAGTAAACATTCCACTTCTACACTATGGCTTGAGAAGCTTGTAATCTTGCCTCAAGCTCATGTCTCCTCCTCAAAAGACCTGGTATGAACATTGTTTAACGACCACACATTTGCAGATCATACCATCCTATGAACCGACAAGAAGACCCCTAATCATAAAAATGACAAGTCATTAAAGTAAAATAACAACCTCCATCAATACCTTGGGTTGATCGATGTCCACGATGCGCGAACTATTGCCTACGTACCACACCAGCAACGAACCATTTTGACATGTTTAAGATTTTGGAGAAAAAAGGTTTTGTGGAAAGTTCAAGGATGACGAGTGAGGATGAAAATTGTGGTAGAAGAGTAATATAGGAAGATGAAAACACTGTACAACGACTTTAAGTAATACGACACGTAAAAAGACCATTTATAATGCCCTCACCAAAAAAGAGGCGTTGGAAACTTAACTAATGTTAAATGAGGGATCACGGTCAAATGGACCTTAAATGATAAAAACATGAAATAGAGACCTTGCGTGATAATAATAATAATAATAATAATAATAATAATAATAATAAATCACATCACAAACTTTTTAAGATAGAATTGCCACCTATAATCTCATATTATCGGTTAAACAAAGTAATTGACCATTTTATCTACTGGGAAACGGTTAAACAAAGTAATGGACCATTTTATCTACTGGGAAACACTTTCAAATCTAAAATCATTCTTTATGGGCTTGCTGGTGAAACACTCTTTGGTAGTAGTGGCGTTCAGTTTAAGTGTTTCAACTTTCCTTTTTATTTTGCTTATTTCCTTTATATGGAATAGGAAAGTGCCTGAAAAGGAAAGACTCACTAAATACACAATACCTAGCTTTTGTTTCAAGTCATCTGCTATACTTGTAAATCATATTGATTAAATTACAATGAGTAAATCATATAGTTGTAAAGGGCTGCGCTGATTTTGTTTGGTGAACATATATAATGCTATTTCATCTTCTTGTCTTCTACTTTCACATGCCATACAATTAAACACTTTGAATAAGAACGTACACTTATGAACACTATTTTTGATAAATGATATGTGTAAGCAGACTAATTCTTATTTTTCTGTTATTTTAAAGCGAAATGGCATATTTAATTAAGCGCATAATCAAACATATTGTAATTTCTTATTTTTGTAATATCTACAAGATTAATATGATAACAAAAAGGAAATGTCCTGCCATTGAAATCAAAGAGGTACGTGTGGAGTTTGTTGGGGGTTGTAAAGTAGTTGCATTAACTTAGAAACTCAACATTAACTTTTTGGTTGCATGCACTACTTCAGTTGGCAAGACCCTTTAATCACTCTACCAAACGTTAAAACGTTAAACTCAAAGTTGGACTCAAAAGGGTTATTGACTTTGCATTACAAGTACAAATTAATTTTAGTTGTGACAATGATTGTATCCTAATCTCATGTATAAGATCCTAATTAAAGATTAAAAGTATATCTTAAACTCAAAGCATACGTTATGCTCCACTATATAACCAATCCTACACATCCTTCATCAACTTCTCATCCCTCTTTAGAATGAAAGACCGAATGGAACGTCTTGTACTTCTACCTTTCACTGCCGGTTGTGTCTCTTCCGCTAGTGTAGCGGTTTGCGTACAACAGGGAAGACGACCAAGGGACGACAATATATCAGCTCACATAGGTATGTATACAAATATTTAGTCTATACAGAATCAAATTCTTTTGATCAGACAAAGGAAAACTTGCGCAAATCCAACTAAAAGTACCCATTAATTGTCTATAAGTAATTCTTTAATTCGCTTTGAAGACTTTGTGCAAAATTGAATGTAATTACATTTTTTCTTGTTATGGGTATGATTAAATTTTGGTATATTATGTTTTTAGCGCNAAACACTCTTTGGTGGTAGTGGCGTTCAGTTTAAGTGTTTCAACTTTCCTTTTTATTTTGCTTATTTCCTTTATATGGAATAGGAAAGTGCCTGAAAAGGAAAGACTCAATAAATACACAATACCTAGCTTTTATTTCAAGTCATCTGCTATACATGTAAATCATATTGATTAAATTACAATGAGTAAATCATATAGTTGTAAAGGGCTGCGCTGATTTTGTTTGGTGAACATATATAATGCTATTTCATCTTCTTGTCTTCTACTTTCACATGTCATTCAATTAAACACTTTGAACAAGAACACGCTTATGAACGCTATATTTGATAAATGATATGTGTAAGCAGACTAATTCTTATTTTTCTTTTATTTTAAACAGAAATGACATATTTAACTATTAGCGCATAATAAAACATATTGTGATTTCTTTATTTTTATATGAGTTTTGCTAAACAATGTCCATTGAGCAATGTTTAATATGAATATAAAAGAAAATTTAAACTATGTTAAATTAAAAATGAAATATATGTAAATTAATTGTTATGTTTATTTATTGTTAGCAAAATCCTTAGTTTAAATATGAAAAGAATAGATTGTTTAATGTGGCTTAAACATTGCTAAGTGAACATTATTTAGCAAAACCATTTTTATAATATCTACAAGATTAATATGATAACAAATGGAAATGTCCTGCCATTGAAATCAAAGAGGTACGTGTGGAGTTTGTTGGGGGTTGTAAAGTAGTTGCATTAACTTAGAAACTCAACATTAACTTTTTGGTTGCATGCACTACTTCAGTTGGCAAGACCCTTTAATCACTCTACCAAACGTTAAACCTTTAAACTCAAAGTTGGACTCAAAAGGGTTATTGACTTTGCATTACAAGTACAAATTAATTTTAGTTGTGACAATGATATATCCTAATCTCATATATAAGATCCTAGTTAAAGATTAAAAGTATATCTTAAACTCAAAGCATACGTTATGCTCCACTATATAACCAATCCTACACATCCTTCATCAACTTCTCATCCTTCTTTAGAATGAAAGACCGAATGGAACGTCTTGTACTTCTACCTTTCACTGCCGGTTGTGTCTCTTCCGCTAGTGTAGCGGTTTGCGTACAACAGGGAAGACGACCAAGGGACGACAATATATCAGCTCACATAGGTATGTATACAAATATTTAGTCTATACAGAATCAAATTCTTTTGATCAGACAAAGGAAAACTTGCACAAATCCAACTAAAAGTACCCATTGTCTATAAGTAATTCTTTAATTCACTTTGAAGACTTGGTGCAAAATTGAATGTAATTACATTTTTTCTTGTTATGGGTATGATTAAATTTTGGTATATTATGTTTTTAGAGCATAGGTCACTGGAAGGTGTTAAAGATACTAAAGACGTGTCAAGCGATCACATGATAAAGGGCTTGTCCAAGTCCCCGACACTATCAAAACCTAATATATACATTGGATTTCATAGGTTTACTAGAACCATCAAGAGCTTGTCTCAGTCACTTGGTAAGCCATGACTATGCTATTACGGAAAGGTTTAAATCTAGCCCGATTTTATGTTTACCATTTACAATATAGAATCTATGTTCTAATGTTTTCTTTATGTAAATCATGCATTACTGCAGTATTCAAGGAAGAGATGGAAGAAGCCGAAATGGAGATGGAGATTGGCCTTCCAACAGATGTAAAACACGTAACACATATAGGGTTTGATGATCCATTGGCCCATGGCACCAAGAAGAGCAACCAAATGGTCGTCTCAGAGTTCCTCTCACATTATCATGATTCTACGACTCAATACGAGCAATGTGCTACTCATGTACCGATAGATGCAACTCATGGTATGCACAATACTTGTAATAAGCCAGTGAAATAATTGTACACAACATGAAGGATATTATACTATACGACAAATATTATATGAAAAATGATTGTTGTTGCACTAAGTTGAACGCCGAGCTATGTGATCATGTTTCATCATTATAATTTTGAATGGGTTTGCATCTTTAGAATAAGTTGTATATGGTGATCTTAGCCAAAAGGTCGAGAAAGGTATTGGCCAGTTATCTTGATCTGCTATGTATTAGCATAAATGCATACTGGCTCAACCACACAATTTCATTTGCATAGTTATTCAATATCTATAACCTATGTAATACGTTTGTATTTTTGACATATATTTTCAATTAGTATCATATTAATTTAGTTTAAAAAACTTGCAGATGGAGTACGTTTGAAGCTTTTATCATATATGATGGTCATTGACTAGCGTTTTGTTACTTTTGTTACTAAATGATAGTTCAGTATATTTAAATTGTTGTGACATCTCATAAGAAGATTGTTACATCTTATTAAAAGTTTAGGTGCGCTACATTAATATCAGATATCACATTCATATGAATTAATAGTTGTGAAATGATTTATGGGTATTGTTTAGCCGAAAATACTGTAATAATTAGTAGGCATAAAAGCACAATATGCAACAGAAGTTCACGATACAAAAACTCGTTCAGATGATTCATCAACACTGAACATATTCGTACAAGGAATAATCAAAATCTGTATCCATAGTACTGTAACATCACTTGTATATGAGTAAATACTAAATAGACTTAGATGTAGAATTAACTTTTTGCATCTCTTTTGTCCACGAGCTGAGTGTTTTCCCGTCGATATCAAAAATGATTACTATGATTAATGCACTCATACTTTTCATTTATTTACGATTAAATATTTGTTTACCTTACAAACGTAAGTAAAATTAATTACTTAAGAAAATATAGTTAATCTAATAATCGATCCCGTATAGATATTTTTAAATTTTGACAACCTGCCTAGCTAGTACTATACGGTGTTGATCTTTCTTTTTAACGGCCGTAGATTCTATTTGAATAAAACTAGCAAGAAGCTAGAGAGAAATAAAACGTTGTTACAAGATAATATTGCAAGCAATTCTTGGATAGAAAATCCATTCAAACCAATTGGGTTTGAGTTTGCTATACCTATTAGAAATCATATATAGTGTGAGATGATATTTTAATATCCTCTTCTAAGGTATTTTTTGGCAACTTTAGATCAAAACAAACATCAATTTTTGAACTTCCAAGTGGTCCAAAAAGTGGTTTGTATAACTGCATCAAAATAGTTCTTCAACAAATTGCTCAAGTTTGATGAGGAAGGTACGTGGAAGATACGATGTAAATAATCATATCCTTACACATGGACGCAAAGACTGCTTTTAGAAAAAGCATCGGACTTCAAATATAAGTTAAAAATGATTATTCGAATTTCAAATTTTATAATTTTAAGTTTGAATATAAACCTTAAAATGGAAATCTATACTAAACTTGTCAAACAAGACATAATTGTCAATGATTCAAATATTTGACCGTTATAGATATCAAGTCAAATATTACATGTGCATGGCCTCAGAATCCAAACATTATTTTACGTACGACATCCATGCACAACGTACAACTCAACAAACAGAATAAGTCCATGTCATCCCATGTGGGCAAAAACGAATCCTAATAATTCGTCCTTATGAATCACAAATTCATACACATTTTCAAAAAATTTGTAATGTAAAAACGAAAGAAAACTCAAAAAAATAATATCTTGTTGGGGGTGGGAAAGACGCAGATCGTTTTCTTTCGATCTTTGCACCCCCAATCACATTATTCACACATGTTCATCCTGCATTGATTCATTGTCTTTCTTTTTTCTGCTTAAATTAACGAACTTAATGACGAGTTTGGTGATCATGAAATGTGAAGGGAAGGAATCTGTCAACGATGGTGGTGATGATACGGGTGAACCGTTTGTTCCACCTATAAACTTTGCTAATGTTGAAGATAGAATCTATCGATCTGGATTCCCTCAACCTTCAAATTTCCCCTTTCTTGAGACCTTGCAGCTTCGGTCCGTCATGTGAGTTGAGTTTGGTTATCAATGTTTTGCAAGAACTGATTATTTGCTTATTTTGTTTTAATACAATAGATGATTTTTTCCAAGGGTGCTTGGTATTTGTTTATCTAAATTTCTCTCTTTTTTTAAGAAACAAAAAGCAATTGTGAATAATCACGGTGTAGAGTTTGCTTATTTCCACGAACTTATTTGAACATATTAAATTAGTAGTAATTAAGCAATTCAAATGAGCAATCCTAAACACCCTTCAAACTTGAATTACAAAACTGATTATGAATATGTAATCACAATGTTGATGATGAATTTGATATTTATTCGTGTAGAAATTTGTGTCCCGAACCGTATCCTAGAGAAAATTTGGAATTCCTAAGAGCTCATAAAATTCAGCTCTTTCAATTCGGAATTGATGGCACCCGGGTACGTTGTTTCTCTAATCTCTTTACTACAAAAAATTTCATATTACATATATTGATTCGGATATAAGTTGTTTTTTAGGGTTTATATAAGAAAATTTGGTGAATTTAATTAAAGAGTACTATATTTTTAATGGCGATCGTATTAATCTAGTGAGGCACTAGAAAAGAACATTACAACAAAACTAAGAACGCGCTGAAACAAGAACAGTGATCCAATTTAACCAACATGGTTTAAAATTTAAATAAAGTGGAAAATGGTACATTGATTGATCATCGCAAGCAAGAAAGTGTTGCGATAAAAACTAATTTTAGTGATTACAAACTTAAACTAGCTCTAATCAACTGATTACTGATTGTTATTCTGGTATGATATAAACATTTAGGAGCCTTCTGTAGACGTTCTAAGGAATAGCATCAATGAGGCTCTCAAATTCTTGATCGGTAATGAATCATAAAAAACTTTACTGCAATCATAAACTATTCTTAAAATAATTTGTCGTATTAAGTACATGTATGTTTAATTTTCTTTCTCAGATGTGAGGAACCATCCTGTTCTAATACATTGCAAAAGAGGAAAGGTATGTAACCTAGTTAATCCATGTTCATCTTCTGTTACACGATTTTTGTGTCGCTTTCTTTCCATAATGAGACGTGCCTTAAAAAGTTCCATTTCTTGCAATGGAGTTAAGAGAAAGTGAGTTAAGAGGGAGTTTAGTTTTTTGAAAGAGATTATGTGTTTTTGTATAATCTGATATGCTTTTTTGTATGATGTCAGCACCGCACAGGTTGTGTTGTTGGCTCTCTAAGGAAGTTACAAAACTGGTGTTTGTCATCGGTGTTGGAAGAGTACAAGCATTATGCAGGCGTAAAATCAAGGGATACAGATTTAAAGTTTTTGGAGACATATGATGTCCGATACCTAAGAGAATGTCTTCAAACCATCATCTGCCAGTATCATGGATACGGTTCTAAGAAACGAAGATTGCTCTCAGGAGAAGAAGTGACGCACAAATCCCAGATAACTTCGTTTAGATCATCAACAGAGGTTCGATTTTATAACCATACAACCATTGATGCAACTCCTTTCACAAGAGAAAATTTATCTCGAGGGTAACTGGATTGTTCTAGGAAACCAAGGAGTGCACTTGTATTATTTATGATTATAATATGAAGAAGGAAAATGGAAGGGAAAAAAACATGGATGTAAATGTGATTGAGAAAAAAGAGTAAATATAACTGAAATAACAATTTCTTTGCATGGTTCTAAATTGAGATATTGTTTTCTCGCGTGTTATGTATGTACATACACTTGATTCATGATCTTGAATAGTTCTAAACCGGCCTATTATCAGAATAGTAAGGTATCATATCCATGCAAAGTTGTGTGTGGTAATTCATAAAATTGTAAGGACATATATTCTGTACTAGTACTATCAAGGATCACATTTAAAAGTAAGTAACAAAGAAAGTTTTGGAATTAGACAATTACAGTAGCAGCCATGAGAATGTCTCTTTGTGTATTTCAGTATATACTTTTGTTAATTTGTAGCTTTTGTAATCAAACAAAATGCCTAGCAAACAAATGTATGTGACTATATGTGACAGATGTTACTATTCTTTTTATCAATCATAAGTGAAGTATTTTGATAGCAGTAAAATTGTTGGGTCAATATTTTACCCAAATATTCCTCACAAGTATTTGAACATAAAATAGCCAAATCATTTATTGAATAAAATAGTAAATTGTTTGTTGTAATAGAGATAGTTATTGATTCTAAACAAACAAAAATACTTAGTATTAGTTGATAGGATCATCCTCTCATTGAATCTCAAGCTTAGCTTGGATCAATGAGAGTTTATTGTCATTCTATTGGGGATAATATACCGAAATTATCCCCGTAAAGAAGCTGAAGATGTTATCATGTAGTCATGTAGGAATTGAGTAATCTTGTAACTTTTATTCTTCATTATGAATGAATTTGTTCTTTATTTTCATCAAGATTTTTTCAAATTTATTTTTTTTGGTAAAAGGAACTAAAAGTCCCCGGTTAAATATATTACACCAAAAAATCAGATAAGTACAATGGAATGTGGCTGAAATACCACATTAACCTCAAGCATAGCCTGAACTTCCACTAGACCTTTAGTGACATGCCACAAAAAGGTTTCTAACTAAATACATAGCCAATCACTCCTATCGGAAACAACCACTTAACCCAACATAGACAATTAATACCCCTCCAAACCGGACTAAATGACGTAACCATAAAAACAATCAGCGAAAAATATAATCCGGTAACTCCCACAGACGCTTGAATTCCAAAGCATCCTTTGACTTCCTAAACGCACAAGATAAAAGCTTAAGTCTAATAGTAGACTTAATAGTATCAACAACCTGAATAAGCGTCTTCTTTTGATTAGAGAATAAGCG
Source organism: Artemisia annua (assembly GCA_014162995.1). Lineage (NCBI taxonomy): Eukaryota > Viridiplantae > Streptophyta > Magnoliopsida > Asterales > Asteraceae > Artemisia > Artemisia annua. The sequence goes on from LBNU01022352.1 coordinate 115,659, forward strand.
AGAATTACGCTCTAACCAAATATAATAGGAACAAGCAGCCACTACTAACTTCGCAATCACACTTTTGACTGATCTGTGCTTCGCTATAGGGATTAAAACATCCACAATAGCCGTAATAGAGCCATTCACATTCGGAAGACCAGCCAAGCCTTTCATAGAATCCTACACCTGCCTCGCGAATACACACTCAAAGAACAAGTGTTCATGAGAGTCCGGTTGAACATCACAATTAAAGAGGACAATTCGCATTCTTGGTACCAGAGCCAGAGGTTCATTCTTATGAGCCAGATCCATGTATGACTGCTGATAACATTCTTCAATGTCAAAAATTAANATCATCTACCAGTATCATGGATACGGTTCTAAGAAACGAAGATTGCTCTCAGGAGAAGAAGTGACGCACAAATCCCAGATAACTTCGTTTAGATCATCAACAGAGGTTCGATTTTATAACCATACAACCATTGATGCAACTCCTTTCACAAGAGAAAATTTATCTCGAGGGTAACTGGATTGTTCTAGGAAACCAAGGAGTGCACTTGTATTATTTATGATTATAATATGAAGAAGGAAAATGGAAGGGAAAAAAACATGGATGTAAATGTGATTGAGAAAAAAGAGTAAATATAACTGAAATAACAATTTCTTTGCATGGTTCTAAATTGAGATATTGTTTTCTCGCGTGTTATGTTTTGCATGAGCTCAATTATGCAGCCGATAAGTTTTCATGATATGTACATACACTTGATTCATGATCTTGAATAGTTCTAAACCGGCCTATTATCAGAATAGTAAGGTATCATATCCATGCAAAGTTGTGTGTGGTAATTCCTAAAATTGTAAGGACATATATTCTGTACTAGTACTATCAAGGATCACATTTAAAAGTAAGTAACAAAGAAAGTTTTGGAATTAGACAATTACAGTAGCAGCCATGAGAATGTCTCTTTGTGTATTTCAGTATATACTTTTGTTAATTTGTAGCTTTTGTAATCAAACAAAATGCCTAGCAAACAAATGTATGTGACTATATGTGACAGATGTTACTATTCATCATAAGTGAAGTATTTTGATAGCAGTAAAATTGTTGAGTCAATATTTTACCCAAATACTCCTCACAAGTGTTTGTCAAGTGTTTGTGTTGGCCCGGTCGATGGATCTATGATCTAAACCGTAGTCACGATATACCAAAAATAAGATAAAAGATTGAAACTTGCTAAAATATAAATGCTTTTATTAATCTGTCATCATGTCTATTGGAATACAGAATTCTATGTATTTATACATATTGAAAGGGTACGAATGAATGGTTGTGTTGGTTCATAAGAATCAACAGGTGTGTCCCTTTGATGTGTAACTGTTTTTTGTAACTGCTATTTGGCAGTTATGTTGCTGCGTTTGACTTTTGCCTTGGTTGACTTTCGGGTTGACTTTGATAGATTAGGATTAACCCAATATTCTCCCCCTTAATCACAATCGCTTTGTCGTAAATCTTTAACTCCAATAACTTGTCTCACTGTTAGAAACTTGATCTTCGGTAGTGCTTGAAACTGCCAATAGGAAGGTTGGTTCTAAATCTTCTTCGATGAGGTTCGTCTCTTCTTGTCTTTGATATCTTCGATCTCTTTTATGACAATGTGAGGCATAATGTCCATATTCATTGCAATTATAACATTTTACTTTGCTGAAATCTCTAGGCTTTTTCGCTGCTTCATAGTGATGTCTTCGACCATTATCGTTGTGTTTTGTAAACAATAGTTTATCTTGATCTTCAAATGCTCTTCCCTTCTTAACTTTTACTCTTTCTTCGTAGGTTTTCATTCTACCAATAGCTTCGTCTAGAGTCATTGTATCTAGATCGGAGTATTGCTCTATGGATGCGACAATTTGAATGAATCTTTCAGGTACAGAATTTAGCAATTTTCGTACGAGAGTTGGTTCATCAAGTGTTGATCCAAGACTTGTCATCTTTGAAGTAATATTTGTCATCTTTGTTGTGAATGAATCGATGGTGTCATTTTTCTCCATTTGTAATATCTCAAATTCTGATTTGAGTGTTTGTAGTTTTGCCTTTTGCACTCGATCCACTCCAACATTTCTAATCTTTAATGTATCCCAAACTTCTTTTGCGCTTTTGCTATTTGCCACTTGCAATGTCAT
>LBNU01022352.1:118137-130508 GCA_014162995.1 Artemisia annua
GTAGTGCTTGAAACTGCCAATAGGAGGGTTGGTTCTAAATCTTCTTCGATGAAATTCGTCTCTTCTTGTCTTTGATATCTTCGATCTTTTTTATGACAATGTGAGGCATAATGTCCATATTCATTGCAATTATAACATTTTACTTTGCTGAAATCTCTAGGCTTTTTCGCTGCTTCATAGTGATGTCTTCGACCATTATCGTTGTGTTTTGTAAACAATAGTTTATCTTGATCTTCAAATGCTCTTCCCTTCTTAACTTTTACTCTTTCTTCGTAGGTTTTCATTCTACCAATAGCTTCGTCTAGAGTCATTGTATCTAGATCGGAGTATTGCTCTATGGATGCGACAATTTGAATGAATTTTTCAGGTACACAATTTAGCAATTTTCGTACGAGAGCTGATTCATCAAGTGTTGATCCAAGACTTGTCATCTTTGAAGTAATACTTGTCATCTTTGCGGTGAATGAATCGATGGTGTCATTTTTCTCCATTTGTAATATCTCAAATTCTGATTTGAGTGTTTGTAGTTTTGCCTTTTGCACTCGATCCACTCCAACATTTCTAATCTTTAATGTATCCCAAACTTCTTTTGCGCTTTTGCTATTTGCTACTTGCAATGTCATATCTTCAGATAGTCCTTGAAATAGATATGCAATTGCAGTCTTGTCTTGCTTTTCATCGATTTTAGTTGAAACGGTAGGCTCAATCATTTCCCATAGACCATTTACTTGTAAAATGATCTTCATTCTTATTGACCATATCGTATAATTTGTTGCCTTCAACACGGGGCATTGGAAATAGGGTGTCGATCCCATCCCCTTGGTATACCGTTGTTCGAACTGTAGTTGCAACAGTAGGCTCAATCATTTCCCATAGACCATTTACTTGTAAAATGATCTTCATTCTTATTGACCATATCGTATAATTTGTTGCCTTCAACACGGGGCATTGGAAATAGGGTGTCGATCCCATCCCCTTGGTTATACCGTTGTTCGAACTGTTACTAGGTTCGTCTTCTTTTCCCATAATTAATTTGAAAAAGTCTTGAGTATAATATAATACTCTTATAAAACTTTTGAAACTTTGTTAATAACTATATAATTTCTTAAAAACTTAATAATGTAAATCTTAAAAACTTCCAAGCTTTTAAAACTTAAAAAAAACTTTAAAACTATAATCTTAAAACTTATATATTTCTTATCTTAAATCCAAAAAAAAAAATATTAAAACTTGTTTCTTATCATAAACCTAACAAGAAAAACTTAAAAAAACTTGTTTCTTACCATAAACCAAATAAGAAAAACTTAAAAAAAAATTGTTTCTTACCATAAACCAAATAAGAAAAAACTTGAAACTTTAAAACTCTTAAAAAACTTAAAAATGCTTAAGAAACTTAAAAACTAAAAAGTAACTATTCTAAAAACAAACCTATATAGAAATACTAATATAAAATATGTATAAATAAAAGTGGAGGGGTGGTTTTGTAATATTTGAAACCTGAGGGTTAATAAGTAACCCCGTAGCCCTTTTCTTCTTTTGATGCCCTGATAATTGTTGCGCCTCTTTTGGCTTATCTCTTATGAGATACGGAGTAATAAAAAACGTCTCTTTTCTTTGAGACTAAAAACTGCTTCTGATTCTTGAAGGTTGACCGCCGAGTATTTGGCTTGGTTATCCACGTCTTCTTCACGGTTGATGTGTTCTATTCGAACGCTTGTAATCCCTCTGGTGCGAAAAGTAGGTTTTCGTCAATTTGGGGTTTTTCTGAACCGTGTATGATTTGGGCTTCTTCTTATCAATTGAATCAAGTGGTGATTCAATTAAAGGTGCTCGGTTTGATTCTTCGAAACAGGTGTGTTTGTTCCTTGTTTTTGAATCAATTGGTCATCAGTTTTGTAACCGTGTCTAATCCTGGTGTATTTGGATTGGCTCTGTTATCGGTTTTTGAATCAATTGATTCTTCGAAAAGGTTTTTAATTAAACTCATACCTACTAGATTTACATAATATTCCTTAATGTCGTCAGTCTTTAATCCTTGCAATACTTTGACTTTTATCAACGAGCAGTACTTTGACCATGTATACTCCAGCAGTACTTTGATATCCAGCAGTACTTTGATATTATGCCCCAACAATCCTCCCCTAACTTGAATTCTACTTGCTTGACTTCAAGTTTCTGTATAATCTTTGAAAAAAAATCATCTTTATCTTTAAGGAAAGGTTGTATCTTTTAAAGTCTTACTCGTTATTGTTTTGTTATCATCAATGTGTAGTTATGTGACAACTGGTAAATTTGGGTGACTTTAAAAACTTCCGCATTACTATTTTTCTAAACCCGAGTAATGAAGTAAAATGATTTTGAGGAATTTGGATTAGAAAGTTGAATATATATCAAACGTTTATCGTTTTGAGTAATAATTAGGCTATTTGAGTACTTCGCGTTAGGCACTATTTGACTTTGGCNAAATACTAATATAAAATATGTATAAATAAAAGTGGAGGGGTGGTTTTGTAATATTTGAAACCTGAGGGTTAATAAGTAACCCCGTAGCCCTTTTCTTCTTTTGATGCCCTGATAATTGTTGCGCCTCTTTTGGCTTATCTCTTATGAGATACGGAGTAATAAAAAACGTCTCTTTTCTTTGAGACTAAAAACTGCTTCTGATTCTTGAAGGTTGACCGCCGAGTATTTGGCTTGGTTATCCACGTCTTCTTCACGGTTGATGTGTTCTATTCGAACGCTTGTAATCCCTCTGGTGCGAAAAGTAGGTTTTCGTCAATTTGGGGTTTTTCTGAACCGTGTATGATTTGGGCTTCTTCTTATCAATTGAATCAAGTGGTGATTCAATTAAAGGTGCTCGGTTTGATTCTTCGAAACAGGTGTGTTTGTTCCTTGTTTTTGAATCAATTGGTCATCAGTTTTGTAACCGTGTCTAATCCTGGTGTATTTGGATTGGCTCTGTTATCGGTTTTTGAATCAATTGATTCTTCGAAAAGGTTTTTAATTAAACTCATACCTACTAGATTTACATAATATTCCTTAATGTCGTCAGTCTTTAATCCTTGCAATACTTTGACTTTTATCAACGAGCAGTACTTTGACCATGTATACTCCAGCAGTACTTTGATATCCAGCAGTACTTTGATATTATGCCCCAACAATCCTCCCCTAACTTGAATTCTACTTGCTTGACTTCAAGTTTCTGTATAATCTTTGAAAAAAAATCATCTTTATCTTTAAGGAAAGGTTGTATCTTTTAAAGTCTTACTCGTTATTGTTTTGTTATCATCAATGTGTAGTTATGTGACAACTGGTAAATTTGGGTGACTTTAAAAACTTCCGCATTACTATTTTTCTAAACCCGAGTAATGAAGTAAAATGATTTTGAGGAATTTGGATTAGAAAGTTGAATATATATCAAACGTTTATCGTTTTGAGTAATAATTAGGCTATTTGAGTACTTCGCGTTAGGCACTATTTGACTTTGGCACCAGAAATCTTAATGAAACGTATTTTTGGACAAGTAACGATTGAGAATCTTTTGACATAAAAATTCACTTAGTTTACCCGAGTCGTAAAAATATGTTTTTAATTGAGTCTATTTTTTAAAAGAACTTTTGGAAATATATTGGGGAATTTATTGTAAAACACGTGGTGTGTACTTAAAAACGAATTTGGTGGCTACCGGCTAGACTTATGAACTTAAAAATATGTTTTGGGGTAAGTTTGAGAAAAATAAAAGTTTTGGGCTCCCTAGTTCAACTAAACTCTAAAACTAACAACTAAGGGGACCATTTTTGCCAAAAGCCTAAACTACTAACTAGATAAGTTATCCTTATCTAATTTTCTTCACAAAAACAAAACCCTACCTCTTCCCTTCTCCTCTCTTGCGCCGGCCACACACCAAACACACACACACACACTCATTTTTTTATAAACCAAGTTCAAAAACATCATCCCCATCCATTTCCAATCATTCCTATATAATTTTTATACATCAAAACGACCCAAAACCCTAAAACCCATTTAAATTCGTGAGGTTTAAGAGTGTTTTCATCACTTTTGTTGTTGAAATCTTGTTTGGTTTGAAGAAAAGGTAAAGTGGTAAGTATTTCTTGAAGGTTTGACTTTGTTACAAGTCAAACCCACGAATTCTTGTAAAGTTTGGGTAAAACTAAGTGGGTTTTGATGTTTTAATACGTTTTGATTAATAAAAACATAAGAGAAACAAGTTTGGTATCGATTAGAAGTGATTTGGATTCGGATTTATGGTCAATTCGTGGGTTTGACCCACGACCCATTGTTGTTTTTGTTGTTTTGACCCATTTTGATGATATTGGTTGTTGTGGTATGTTCCTAGCATGATTTGGTAATGATTTGGTAGTGTTTGGAACAAGATTGGTAAGTTTAGGGAGTGTTTGGTTGTGAAGTCGAGCACCTAAGGCCCTAGGCCGAAGGTTTGGGCTCGCTACCCAAGGTAGCCGTGGCCTAGAGGGCATGGGTTAGTCCTTGTGGTCATTTTGTGGTTATTTACTTGGTACGTGTATGATTTAGTAGCTCGTTTTGGCGCGTTATGTGAATTTGTGACGAATATGGTAATATGTAGAATTGTGTCGGGATATACACTTGAAAGTGGTAAAATGGTTAAGTTGTCGGAAAACATTGGTAAAACGTGGAATATTGTGACTAGTATGCTTGTGGTATATGTTTATGTGTATTACGTGAATTATGTGAAACATTGAGGTAAATGGGAGTAATACGTATATTTGGTAACGGAAAATATAGTTTTATGTGAAAACGAGTATTTTGTGGTTATGTGTATTATTTTGGTGAAATACGTGACTAAGTGTATATATATTCACTTGTAACTAACGTTTGTTTCCTTGTGTTTGGATCGAATTTCCGGAGTTATAAGGTTGAATACTTTTAGTGGAACGGAGATAGGATTAGAACGAGTGTCGTAGACGACCTCGAATTGATTGGTGTTTGGAGTATTATTGGACATCGGGACTTATATATTTTGTGTGATTATTGTTTGTGCATGTTGAGGTCATCTTGACTTTTTAGTCTTGATTGACTTTGACGATGCCGATTTCATTTGGACATTGGACTTTGAGTAGTTATGTGGACGAGAGGTCATGACTCGGACACGTGGACTTGAATATGTAATGATTCGTTAGAAATCGTTTATTTCAACGAACTTAAATATTAAGTAAGTTTGGAAGTGTACGTATATATATATAATTGCTAGCACATATATATGTATGTACATATACTAACTTACATAATACCTAAGTGATGTAATAAACGAATAATAATAATAACGCAACGATAACTATTAATCGTTAGAAATTAATATTTATCGACGCCTTATTAAAGCATAACTAACGAATAAGAACCATAAACGATAAAGGAAATATTTGGACGTACGGACCATAACGGATCCCGAAAGCAAATAATTCTTTCGGCATGGACTATTAAATATTCGAGTACATTATATAACTAGTTTCAAACCGACGTTATCGAGTAATATGTGATTTGACCCATTGTAGTAAAGTTTCGGATTGAGTTAACGTTAATAAGTCGTGTAGTATTATCGTTGGACTTATTGGGCTGACGAGTCCAATAAGGGCCCAATAGTAATATTATACAACTAAATTGACGAGAAGTCCATCCTATGACTTGTACGTACGTGATATAACTTGGTGAATACATAAGTAATACGTGAATGGTTGGACTTATCAAATTGACGGATTTGATAAGCCATCGACCCTTCATGAGACGACTTATTTATTTTATGAAGGCATATCATTTGACCTTGACCATTATGTGCTATATGTTTAGTATGTGCGTTATATGTGGTTATATGCTATGTGGACTTATTATTTGTTTTGAGCCGTATGTGATTGTTATGGATAGTATATTTGGCTTATAGCCAATGAGTCGAGACTTTGTCTCTAGAATCCTCACTTCGATACCAAAGGATACCAAAATGATACCAAGCGATAACAAGCGTTTTCAAAAGAAAGAAAGGATTATTTGGAAAATAAAAGGAAACCCATTGGGATTATTGGGAGTGTAATTATTTTGAGAAATGGTATTGAGCGAAAGTATATATACTTGAATAGGTCGTGCCGAGTCAATAGTTGCTGTGAAGTCTTAGCCGAATTTTCTTTGCTTACTCGTGTATTGATTGCTTGCTATTTCGAGGTGAGTGTATAGCCCCACTTTTACTCGCATTTATTTTCGAATGATTTCTAAACTTGGGGGAGAAAACATGCTACCCGTTTCTTGGACCTGGTATAAATTGTTTTGCTATTGTGTGGACTAGTTTAGGATAGACGGGTAGTTGTCGACCTACTAGGGCGAAACCCTGGTTTGGAGTATACACTACTACGGCCTAGTTCGGGGCAGTAATGGGTGGTTCCTTACTGTTAGTGTTCCCGGCTAGTGTACCGTCGAGATGTGGCCCGCTCGCACCTGACCCTCCGCCTTCTAGAAAGGTGGTAAACTAGTATGAGTATGATTGTGATGGAATTGGAATTGTGATAAGTATAGTATGATTGTCTATGCCTGCCCTAGTCATACACATAGCGCTAAATCCTTCAGGTCCCGTAAGTATTTCGAATGGTTAAACTCTATGAACTCACCAGCGAAAGCTGACTTTTAAGCATGTTTTTCTCAGGTAATTGATGAAAGCTTTTTGCTTGGACTTTGGCGAAGCTTGCTTTGGACGTGGGCTGGTTTGAGGGAAATCGATATGCACTCTGATAATAAATTTGGACCTATCTTTTATGCTATCTATTTGGGCCTTTGAACCCTAAGATCTTGGAATGAATGTAAACTTTAACCTTGTTGATTTGGTTTACTTTTATTTTCTATCTATGATCTTGTTATCTATACTCGTGATGGTACCAATCCCCGTAACACCACAAAAGCTTGTAAGTCTTCCGCTGTACGATTTTTGGGGGTGTTACAAGTTAGTATCTGCAATCTTTATCAGCAACAATTCTTTGTCTTTACAGCAACTTTAGTTCTTCTCAGCTACTCAGCAACATAAGGTACATCAAATCTGTTAAGTTTCATACTATTCTGATCACTTCCAGGTGTGTTAACTCCTGTGAGAGGTGAATCATTGAAAATTAATGGATTTTGATGTCTCTTTACCAGCAACATAAGGTACATAAAATCTGTTAAGTTTCATACTATTCTCATCACTTCCAGGTGTGTTAACTCCTGTAAGAGGTGAATCATTGAAAATTAATGGATTTTGATGTCTCTTTACCAAAGCCATTAACTCTGGAGTAGCCAATGTTTAGGTTAAGTAAACCATGGTACATTGATAACCATATGATTTTTAGCAAATCATCAGCTATCAACGGATTTGAGTAGTCTTTACCAATAGCGGTTTGCTTTTGGACTAGCTAGTTCTTTTAGTACAATCACTACCATGGTGAACTAATTACCACATAAATGGATTTTCCACAGCCTTTACCACAAGCCATTTTCTTGTGGGCTAGTTAACTCTTCATTTATCACAGATATGGTGAGTTGAAAACCATACAATTTTTAGTAAATTGTCAACTAAAAACGGATTTGATTATCACATCAGAGCCGTACCCTCATGATGAGTCAAACTCTTTCTTGTTTGTTAAACATGGTGATTTGAATACCATTTGTTGTGTTAGCACAAGTACTAACACCATGTATTTCTTCCAAAAACAATTTATTGCTATAAACCTTTGTGCTTCAAAAAGTATTTTGCACATGACAAAAATTATTATTTCAAAAGACTTTACTGGTTTTATGCTGCAAGCAGTACTTTGTAAAAGTACTGTTTGATCAGCAGTACTTTGAATAAAGTACTTGTTTATTCAAAAGATTTAAATAATTAAGACCATACCAGTAATTATGCATCATCATCTTTTAATATTGTCCAATTAATGAACAAATTAATCACCATTAGAGCAGTTTCATCCTCTTGCTTTACTTCCATACCATGATCCAGCATCCTCATCATCAAATCTCTTGTAAGAGGATATCTTCTTTCAGCTAACATATAGATCATAGTACCATCTTCCAACTCTAAGACATGCACACCAGCCTTTTCAAAGAATTTCCAACTTTGAATTTCCCAGACTTCTTGATTTTTCCAAATATCATCTGTGCTTGTCTCCTCTGTTTCCCACAGTGTTGTGAGATCTCCCAGTAACAATACACCAATTCCTTTGAGTGGAATTTGTTCAAAATAAGCTTGAATTTGTTGGTGTAGATGAAACAAGTCTTCTCTATCAATAAGATGCAATACATTCAACAACAAATTGAATGCTCTAAAGCTGTTATCTTCTCTATGGAAAACAAAATAATCTCCATCTTTCTAAGATTCTATCACTTCCAAATCTGATATCTTAGTCTTTGTAGCAGCATCTTCTTCTGACTTAGGAAGCTCAAAGTCAACAACTCTTAGGTAATTCCTCAGTTCATCAATTGTGTTTGCTCTTAATTCCACTTCAGATTTAGACTTCTTTGATGATTGTGACTTAGTTGTTATTCTTTTCCTTTTATTACCAGCCTCCATCATCTGTTTTCCTTCTTCAGTATCAAAACCAATAATGCCATCTACATCCTTTTGATAAGCTTCTCTGACAGCATCATATAATTCCTTCATTTCTTGATACTTTAACTTCTGTAAACCTTTGTATCCAAGACCTTTCAAATAACTCATGTAAAAATTTATTTCTTGAGCTTTTGTCATTGGTCTTCTTGGTTGAACAACAATCTCTCTTTCTTTTTGAAACTCAGCATCAAGTTCTGCTTGTAACTGTTTAGCAGCTTCTTCAACTTTAGCTTCTTGAAAAGCCCTTATCTGTGCTAAAGTGAATTCCTTCTTCTTCTTCTTTTTCTCTGGTTCTACCAAGATTCCTTTCCCTTTGTCTTTAGGATCAGTTTCTTGAGTAGGTTGAGAAGAAGGTTTTTCTTGAGTACGTTCAACTTCTTGAATAACAATGCCTCTAGGTCTGGATATACTCATCATAATCTCAGCAATAGGTTCATCATCACTATTGGTAGATTTTCTAATCTATTCTTCGTGAACTGGATTGGATGGACCAACATCTTCTTCAAAATCCAAAGTCCTTGGTGTGATTAAAAACTGTCTCTCAGTACCTTGATGAGCAGTATCTTGATGAGCAGTACCTTGAGCATTTTCAACACCAGTATCTTCCACATCCAATTCTTCTTTATTATCACCACTTTTGACTTGAATATCAGCATTTTGAACATCAATTTGCTCACTCTCATCAATCTTTCTTTCAACAGTATCTTGATGAATATTGTCTTCAAGTGGTGTTATTTCTTCAAGTGGTTGAATATCATCAGCATCTTTACTCTTATCCAAACCAGCATCTTCATTCACATTCTTATTCTGCAAATTCCTCCCCAATGGGAATGAAGAATGTGTCTTCAGCTTCCTTTTCTTGGACATAGGTTTGTGACCACTTCTCTTTTGTGATTTGACCCATAGCCTGTGATGTTTAACAAGTGGCCAAACAAACCTCTTCAATCTTCTGAACTTGTTGCTCAACTTCAAAAGGAGTGCAACTTGATGTTCATTAGCTTTCTTCAGCCTCCTTAGCTCCCTTGTCACAGCATAAGCATTCAGAACTTCTTCTTGAGCAGGTGGCTCATCATCAGCCATCACTCCCTCATCTCCTCCAGATGTTTGAGAACCATCTGTGGAAGTATAATCATTGGGAGTAAGTGGTTGATTCTCATCCTGTGCTGAATCATGTGGAGCAGTACCTTGTGGAGAAGCAGTCTTTTCCCTTGAAACAGTATTTTGAGAAGCATCTCCTTCCTCTGAGTGTGACTGCTCTGAATGTGGTGAAACAGCTTGAGCTTGGGATGGAGTAGGAGCAGAGTCTGAAGCAGGATCTGATTCTTCTTGAGCAGCATCTCTAACAGCTTGTGCCATTTCCAAAATATGGGCAGTGAGAGGTGTATTCCTTCCAGAGAATTTAGCACTCTTGGTAGTCATAAAAGTAAACACCTTATTAGGAAGAACAATGGCTGGCAAGAACTCTTGAGGTTTGGGAACACCTTCAAGCTGTTTGTTCAAAAAGATTTGAATAAACCTGGGGTACATCAAAAATGGTGAACCATTCTTGATGTGTTTGTGCATACCATCCAGAATCATGAATGAATAGTTGAAAGGCTGATTGGTAGCTAATCCCACTAAGGCTGATACTAAAGTTTGACTACATTCATTCCAAGCAGTACTTTTGTTACTGAGGCAATGAAGTAGAACATGAATCAAATACTTCCAGTGTGGACTAAATAAGGGTTTCTCAAATGTAAGCTTGGTAAGTGAACCCTCATACCCAATATCCCTAAGGGTGTCCCAAAGTACTTTTTTATCAAACTTAGCACTTCCTTCTTCATCATTAAACATAAGATCTGTGCGAATACTAGCTTCAGTGATCCTAATATTACACCCAGCAACCTTAGCCGTAACAAATGATATATCTGGTTCCTCCCATCCTGATTTAGCAGAATCCCAAAACTCTTGAATCCATGGCCCAATTATATCCGGATTGACCAATAGAGAATAATTGATGGAAGACCCAGTAAGAAAATCAATTATAGCGTGAAAATCAACATTCAACTCTGTCTTATCCAAATTAGCGATCATGTTATGGCGACTGCAAGTGGAACGAGCCATTTGTGAAGTGGTATGGATGGATGAAGTGGTATGAAGAGGGTGAATTGAGAAATAACAGTGACTGCGTAAGAGAATGTGGATGGAAAGTGGAAAAGCGAGATTAAAAAGGCGGTAGGGTTTGTTAAATATGGATAAGATAAAAAATCAAATCCCATTTAATACGGATACCGTTATTTTGGCATGTATCTCCATTCCCCTTATATATGACCGTTAGAACAGTACGTTCCACAGAGCAGTACGTGACACGTCAGCAGTACCCTTAGAGCAGTACTTTCCCATAGCAGTACTTTCATCCAAAACATGAAGCAGTACTTTCCTATTAAAATATCTGTTGACTTTTTGACCAAAATATCTCCTGAAAGTCAACCCTATACATTAAATACTTTCCATATTTATTCCCCAAAACTAACAAGGCAAGTATAATTGAATGATTATCATTAATGACCCATAAGACTTTCTTGCCAATAAAAAGAGCTTTCATAAACACTTTTCTTCATCACAAAAACCTTACTTCATCAAAAAAAGCCCTAACATCATCATGAGTAACTTCCCATTGATATACATCTCTTCTGATGAGTCCAGTGATTCAGAGATCAAGTACTTCTCTGATTCAGATTCTGATTCCAAACCAGGATGGAGTGATTACTTTCCTCCTATTGCATCAAGCTCAACCAACTAAAAACCTAAGAAAAAGGTTACTACTTCTGCTCCAACTACAGCACTATCCAAAGAATTGCTACAAGCCTTGAACCAAGCTTTAGAGTCTGCCTTGAAGAACATGAAGATTCCTGTGGAAGAGAAGCCTGCAAGACCAGAGAGACCTCCAATGCAAGTGCTTTTCCTTGCTTGTACAAGAACGCAATCATCTTTTGATGAAAAAAGAAAGAATGCTCAGAAGGGAAAGCAGACTTATCAGGGAAAAGGAAAAAGGCCTATGGAATAGGTTATGTAGGGTGTAGGTTGGGTAGGGTTGGTGTAGGTTGTTTTGTCTGGATTGTATCTGTGGTTCTTGAACGATCAATGTAATCACTTTGAATGTTAATGAATAAAATTTTCTTTTCTGTTAAATGATATATGTAGCCTCCCCTCAAATAATAGCTAACCACTAATGCCTCCCCTCAAAAGTAGCCTAATAATTTATCATACCAATACTTACAACCAAATGCTTGAATCTTGAAATATCAAAGCCTTTTGTGAGTAACTCTGCTACATTATCATCTGTGTGAACCTTGACAACATTTATGAGTCTGTGCTCATAACAATCTCGAATAAAGTGATGCCTTATTTGTATATGCTTGGTCTTGGAATGGTAAACTGGATTCTTCACAATACAAATAGTACTCTCATTATCAATATTAATATGAGTATTCTTGAAATTGTATCCATAGTCCAAGAGTTGATTTTGCATCCACAATACTTGTCCACAACAACTTAAAGCTGCAACATATTCTGCTTCAGTAGATGAAGTTGCTGCAATTGTTTGCTTCTTATACTGCCATGAAACCAATCTTCTTCCAAGATATTGGCATCCTCCAGTGGTTGATCTTCTATCATAGTTATCTCCAGCATAGTCACTATCTGAAAAAGCTTCCAAGTGAAAAGGGGACTCCTTAGGATACCACAATCCTAACTTAGGTTGATGCTTGAGATA
>LBNU01022352.1:140374-162879 GCA_014162995.1 Artemisia annua
CATGAACAATTGCTTACACAGCAATTTCTTGACTTGTTGTGATTACCTGAATGGAGACTGCCCAAGAACCTTGTTGGGGTGGAGTGAGAACTCAGTATAGGTGGGTGAAAGCAAGGCAACAAAGACTTCTTGGCCAGGGACTCACAAGACCAGAAGACATTGGGAGGAAATAGTGAAGCAAAAGATGCAAGGATGGACCATTTTGGAGTTAGACTTGAACCAGAAGAAGATGGACAACACAGCAGCCAGGATAGTAATGATTTTGATATCATTACATGAAGATTGAAGCAAGCAGAAGTGAAGGATTTGATGCTATTACATTAGGGGGGAGATTGTTGGCCCAAATAATGTAGATAGATCAAATGTTATTAGTATTTATGTTAGTACTTATGTTACAGACAAATTCTATGTATTCTAGTATGTTAAAGTAGTGTTTGGGTCAAGAATGATGAATGGGTCAAACGAATGCCAAACAGGCCCATTTGTGGTGACAGTTATTTTAGTTAGTAAAAACCGTTTTCATGAAACATCACAACGTTTCATGAAGAGGTATGTGTCTATTAGATCTCTATATAATGTGAGATTTCGACCTGTGAAATCCACAACAACCTTTTTTAATATATCTAGTGAAATTTCAGTGTCAATCTCTTTTTACCCATTTTACTGTTTTATCAAAACTACCATTCACAAACTTACTGCATCACCATGAAACACTTATTGAAATCAAAACATGATGGCAAATACCCTGTGAACAATTCTACCAAGGGCCCTCTTCTAAATGCGATTGAAATCAGTAAATATCTCGAAATAACTGATGGCTCTTTTGATGGTAAGCATGGACTATTCTACTCTTTTGCCATTTTTTGTAGTAAAATACTAGTGAAAAAGTAATGATCAAGGGGCATGTTCGCCTTTTTGTTTTCAGGGGCTGTGGCTGCTAGCTTAGTATCCGTTTACAAGTCTCTAGATTGGGAACAAGAAGGCGGCGATCCATGCTTGCCAGTTCCTTGGTCATGGATGGAGTGTAATTCAGACCCTCAACCGAAGATTATCTCAGTGTAATTGTTTTCTCTTTGTCTTTTGGTGTTGGTTAATTGTTATCTTTGTCTTTTTTTTCATTAGTTAAACCAAAGAATGCTAATGAAAACTAGAAATATTAAGAATTTTTGTGCAGCAAATTGTCAAGTAAGAACATAACAGGAAGCATCCCTTCATATTTGACCAAGTTTAGCAGCTTGGAAGAGTTGTAAGTTTCAATACACATAAGAATCATTGTCTTTAACTATTTGTCATATGTCAAAAAATACTCTTGCTTTATATCATAGTCGTACTATATTAAAATTTGATTTCTTGATATAGAGTTAAGTACTCCTCTTTTACTAGCATCTAAATTACGGCCTCTTTGTAATATGTGGGTGGATGGGAATGCATTTACCGGTTCAATCCCTGATTTTAGCGGATGCCCGAACTTAAGGATCATGTAAAATAAATTGTTCACTGTCACTATTCAACATTTGTTACATATCTGATATACCGCTTTATAGGCTAATATTAACTTGTTCTTTTGCAGACACCTCGAAAACAATCAGCTGAGTGGTCATATACCCTCCTCCTTAGCAAACCTTCCTAATTTGAGCAGATTGTAAGTACTAAATGATTTTATATAGAAAAATATCCATCCTTTTAAACTAGACGAGTATCCGTGAATAGCAACGGGATTTTATAGTGGCAAATAGTTGTAGACTAAGTTGCACGGGGACGGAAACGGGAACGGGGACGGGGACGGGTACGGGTACCGGGAAACGGCAACTTCTTAAAATTCCAGAAACGGGTACGGCGGGGAAACGTCTATGTATTTTATAATATTTTAATATATGAAAAATTGTCTTCCAAAAAAAATCACAGGACATTCAAAAATCCAAACAAATATTACTCATAATCATCAATTAAAAACTTTTAACCATCAATTCGAAGAAATAATGTGTAAAAATGTCAGAGGGTAACATTTTTATGAATTGCTATTAATATTTAATATTTGTTACTGTACAATTACAACCAAAATGCAATATGTGTTAGTCCTAACCCAAATGCAGCAAAAAAGTTAGTGAAGAAATAAAAAAATACGTAGTACTATAGTAATTATTTTGTTATTGTTCACCCACGTGTGTTTCATCTTTATTACCTACTACTTTTCCAATTATCCTTTTCTCTATACTACCTGCATCTTCCTCCATAGATCATCTTCAAAAAAACCCTCAAACTCAGAACTCACAAATTATAAATGAAAATCCTCGTAAACATTGTATCTCTTTTACATCTTCACCTTCAACAAAGTACCTTCCACCACCACAATAGCAGTCGCCGGAAAATTATTTTCGAATGCATTTCCTGGTGTTTCCCGGCGTTTCCCGTTTCCGGGACGTTTCGGAAACGTGGTACGGCATCCCGGCGGCGTTTCCGTGCATCCTAGGTTGTAGTGATAAAAAAAGGGTTATAAACGAAAAATAACCCGGTTCGGCCCGGCCGGTTCCACCGGTTGAACCGGTTCCTGTTGAACAAACGGGTCAAATTAAACCGGGTTTGAAGTGACCCGGATCAACCCAGTTTTCGAGATATTATACTTTTTTTGTATCATTCCAAATATATATAAATTTAATTTTTGTGGAAGACCGGGTTGACCCGGTGGTCGAACTAGTTGAACCGGTAACCCGGTGACTTGACCGGGTTGATTAGAGACCTGGTTTTCAAAACATTGATTAAAACACTAACACTATTTAAATTGAATGAAAATAAGATGGGTTATAAACGAAAATAATAATAAAAGTTTATGGTTTCCATAAATAGTTTACTTAATTTTTCCACCTTTCCACTTTGAGGGTTTTTCCGTAAGATATAGATAAGAGTCAACATTTGACTTCAAAGAGTCAAACATGCTCATATTTTCTCCTGTTTGATTTGACTTTAGAAAGTCAAACAATTTACAATGGTTTTTTGACAACATAATGTTTGCAGGTATGTGCAGAATAACTTGTTATCCGGACATGTGCCATCAGGTCTTCTGAATAAGAACATAATCTTTAAGTCAGTTTCTTTTTACATCTCCCAAATATCAAATGAAATTATCAATTTCGAGGTTATCGATTACTGAATAAATCCAATGTTTTTTTTCCATACATTATATTAGGATTAGCCGTTGGGGCAGCTGCATTACTTATAGGATTCATAATCTCGTTCTTATTCCTTTGCAAACGGAAGAAAGATCACAAGCTAGGTACTTTCTTTTAATGCAATAATTCAATTAGTACGTTATCACTTGGTATCAAATACTTCTTAATTTTATTATTCTTTATAGAGCCTAAAGCCAGTTTCCATGTTACTTCTAAGAACAATGCAACATCAGATGGTGCCCAATACTTTACACTATCTGAAATTATATTTGCAACCAAGAATTTCGAGAAGAAAATTGGATCAGGAGGCTTTGGCACTGTATTCTACGGTAAATTGAGTGATGGAAAAGAAATTGTGGTCAAGCTTCTTGGAAATAGCAATATTCAACAGGGAAAGAAGGAATTCGCAAATGAGGTAAATTAATCTATCTACATAGATATACTTTACTCGTGAAATGCAATTAATTTGATTGTTTATTCAATTTTATAAAGGTGAGTCTTCTGTCAAGAATACATCATAGAAACTTAGTAAAGTTCTGTGGATTTTGTCAAGAAGGAGAGAAGGATATCCTTGTTTATGAGTTTATGCACAATGGAACAATCAAAGAACATCTATATGGTACGTTCCTGATTTTATTTGGCTAAAGTTTGAATTTTGTTGTCTTGATCAAGTAATTAACACATGGTTGTTTTAAAAATAGGACCTTTAGCAAAGGAACGAAAAATGAAATGGCTCGAGCGCCTCGAGATTGCTGACGATGCTGCCAAAGGTTTGTATGCTAGGATCAATAACTAAAATTACTTGAAATATATATATATATTAAAGCTACATTTGCTTGTTTTAGGGATCGAGTACCTTCATACTGGTTGAATCCCTTCCATTATCCATAGAGACTTAAAATCGAGCAACATACTTCTTGATAAAAACATGAAAGCCAAAGTTTCGGAATTTGGCCTCTCAAAACTTGCAGTTGATGGTATTTCACATGTCTCAAGCATCGTTAGAGGCACAGTTGGCTATCTTGATCCTGAGTACGTCATTGTTGGCATATTCTCTCATTTCAAAAACTATTTTGCTTTTTTTCCGCCTAATGCTTTGTATTACTTGTGATTTGTAGATACTATATCTCAAATCATTTGACAGAAAAAAGCGATATCTATAGTTTTGGGGTCATCCTTCTTGAGCTTATCTCCTGTAAAGAAGCAATTTCCAACGAAATTTTTGGTATGAATTGTCGCAACATTGTTCAATGGGTAAGTTAAATGTATATATACTCATGTATAAACGTACACATATTTACCAGTGAAGAAATTTATTCACATGCAATGAAAAAAGTATATGCTTATGCATAAATGTACGTAAAGGTGTATGCTCATGTATAAAGTACATTTATTTACTAGTGTTTATTCACACGTGAAGAAAAAGTATATGCTCATGTATAAATGTATGTGTATTACTAGTGAAGAAAAGTTTAGTCACACGGGAAGAAGAAAGTATATTCCCATTTATAAATGTACATGTAATTAATAGTGAAGAAAGTTTATTCACACGCGAATAAAAAAAAGTATATGCTCATGTATAGACTGAAGTGTATTTACTTTTCAGTAAAGTATATTCACACGCGAAGAAAAAAAGTACATGCTCATGCTTAAATGTAGCAACTCGTACATTTCAGGCTATAATTTGACTATTTATTCTGACTTATTATTATTTTAATTTTAAGTGACATTACTTTTATAAGTAAGTACGTAAATTAAATCGCGTTCACTTAACTCGTAACCAACACTAGACTACGGTCAGTCTAGGCGTTCTATATACTTTATTTTCTCTAATAGTCATATTTTATATGAACTATTATTATTTTACCATTTTGACTTAAACCTTTTACGTTTTGCACGTTTACGTACTACATTTTAATTTTAACGACGTTTAAACCCTCCGATAGACTTATGTCTCATAGTAAATATCAAAATAGGCTATGTCGATAAGTTTTAACATTTTTATAAGTATTATATTTTTACGTTACCCGGTTTTAAGTTTCGTGACTTAATGACCTAACGTTAGTATTACCGGGATCAAACTATACCCTCTATACCCTAAACTATCATTATACAACTAGATAAATACAAAATCTCCATTTTTATTCTTCTAATGCCACGCCTAACTTGTATCGTAACACCTGTCTTTTGTTAGAACTAGTACTATCCTAAACTTTACACCTAATATCTTATCATTAAACATTAATATTCTCTTTTTGTCCTCCTTTTTTTTTTGCCGTGAGTTACAACACCATCAACACAAATTTCATATCAAATTTTGCTACTAGTTAAAAGTGAAGGAATATTTTTCTAGTTTGTATCTTAGTTCATTTCATCACAAAAATTCCACCATAAACAACACCATAATCTCATCTTTTCCATGGGTTTTTCTTGAAAGTTTACAAGTGTTTGGAAAAGTTTTTACAAGAGTTTTCAAGGTTTGTTAAAAGATTTGGAAGCTTGAGGTTTTGTCGGTGATTTACAAGAGTTAATTGTTTTGGTGTTCTTATTGTAACTTACTTCCTTTCCATGTCATCGTTAGAAGCTCACGACTTCTTGATATACGTTATATCGTTGTAATCAGCTGCTAATCACTACGGTGAGTATTCACGAACCCCTTTTTCTAATTATTTTAATCGCTTTGGGGTGGATGCATGAATTATACTTGAACTAAATTGATTATTATTTTATGAACTCTTTTGACTTAAACTTTTGAACTTAAATCAAGTCTTGAACTTTATTGCGAACTTATGACTTGTTTTGAACTTAATGAACCGCATGTACTATGACCTAAAGTCTCGCCATATCGGTGGAGCGTTCTAAAGTCTCGCCTTATTGGTGGAGCGTGCAAAGTCTCCCATGTTCGGAGCGTTCTTAATTGTATATAATAGTTGTATGATGTACTGTTCGTACATTCGCATTGTTAGTCTCCTATCAGTAGGTAGTATGGATAGCGCTATTAGAGGTCGGCCAACCTCTCGTTCACTATGTTACGGGACGCATATTATTTATTTTAGGGGCTTTGCCTGGCATACATTATTATATACGTGGTGCTTATATTGTGAACTATTATGACCGCGTGTGCTTGACTACCACATACTACTTTATATGCAATGGGTTGTGAACACACAGGTTGCAAGTTTTGTATGGGCGGGATTTGCAACTGAGTGGATTTACAATGCCTTTTCCTTGTGAACTTTCTCAAAAGGTTTTTCATATTATATAAACCGTGTGTACTCACCAACTATTTTCATAGTTGACCCGTTTTCTCTCATGCATTTCAGGTGATCGTCAGTAAGTTTTTCTTCGAGGTCTTTGCATAATGAAGTTTGCACATTTCACTACCGGTCTTTATGCAACAAAGCTATCTTTTGAGAACTATTTTGAGAACTAAACTTTGTATTTTAACTACCAATGTCGGCTATAAAAATGTTGTAATGACATACTTTATTTTTCTTAATGTAAGTTATGGTATTGTTCTATATTTCTTTTGTGACGATTATTGATTATGTTGCACCTCGTGTTTCCGCTTTAGCGAGGGTGTGACATTAAATGTATTGTATTTACTAGTGAAGAAATTCTATTCACATGCGAAGAAAAATGTAAATGCTCATGTATAGATGTACTTGTATTTACTAGTGAAAAAAATTTATTCACACGCGAAGAAAAAAAATATATGCTCATATGTTTTTTATTCACACGCGAAGAAAAAATGTAAGTGTATTAACTAGTGAAAGAAATTTTGTTCACACGCGAAAAAGTATAAATGTACGTGTATTTTATAGTAAAGAAAGTTTGTTCACTCACGAAGAAAAAATATATGCTCATGCTTAAATGTATTGTATTTACTAGTGAAGAAAATTTATTTACATGCGAAGAAAAATGTAAATTCTCATGTATAGATGTACATGTATTTACTAGTGAAAAAAAGTTTATTCACACGTGAAGAAAAAAAATATGCTCATATATTTTTTATTCACACGCGAAGAAAAAAAATGCTCATATCTCCTATTTTTGCACTTTTAGTATAAAAAATACAACAAAGCCTCAATCTTTGCTCATAATTTTTACGCGCGAGTATATTCATACAGAACTTAAATAATTGTTTATTAAACATCAATATCTCCTATTTTTACGCTTGTTGTACAAATAGTACGCCAGTAAGATCAAAGCTTCAATCCTTGCTCATAATTTTCACGCGCGAAGATGTGCTTATAAAACATAAATAATCGTCTATTAAACATGCATATCTCCTATTTTTGCACTTCTAGTATAACAAAACATGCTAGTAAGATCAATGCTTCAATCCTTGCTCATAATTTTCACATGTGAAGATATTCTTTCAAAATGTAAATAATCGTCTATTAAACATCAATATCTCCTATCTTTTACACTTCTAGTAAAAAATTTGCAAGTAAGATCAATGCTACAATCCTTGCTCATAATTTTCACATGTGAAGATATTCTTATAAAACTTAAATAATCGTCTATTAAACATTAATATCTCCTATTTTTCCACTTCTAGAATAAAAAATATGCTAGTAAGATCAATGCTACAATCCTTGCTTTTACATGTGAAGATATTCTTACAAAACTTAAATAATCGTCTATTAAATATCAATATCTCCTATTTTTCACTTTTAGTATAAAAATATGCTAGTAAGATCAAAACTCCAATCCTTGCTCATATTTTTCACATGTGAAGATATTTTTACAAAAACTTAAATAATCGTCTATTAAATATCAATATCTCCTATTTTTCCACTTCTAGTATAAAAAATATGTTAGTAAGATCAAAGGTTCAATTCAATATTTGCTCATTAATTTTCACGAGCGAAGATATTCTTACAAAACTTAAATAATGGTCTATTAAGCATCAATATCTCCTACTTTTGCACTTCTAGTAGAAAAATATGCTAGTAAGATCAATGCTTCAATCCTTGCTAATAATTGTCACATGTGAAGATATTCTTACAAAACTTGAATAATCGTATATTAAACATCTATATATCATATTTTTGCACTTTTATTATAAAAAATATGCTAGTAAGATCAAAGCTTCAATCCTTGCTTATACTTTTCACGTGCGAGGATATTCTTAAAAAACTTAAATAATCGTCTATTAAACATCAATATATCATATTTTTGCATTTCTAATATAAAAAATATGCTAGTAAGATCAAAGCTTCAACCCTTGCTTATAATTTTCACATGTGAAGATATTTATTACAAAGTTTAAATAATCTACTATTAAAATCAATATATCATATTTTTGCACTTAGTATATAAAATATGCTTGTAAGATCAAAGGTCAATCCTTGCTCATAATTTTCACATGTGAAGATATTCTTACAAAACTAAAATAATCGTCTATTAAACATCAATATCTTCTATTTTTCCACTTCTAGTATAAAAAATATGCTAGTAAGATCAAAACTTCAATCCTTGCTCATATTTTTCACATGTGAAGGTATTCTTACAAAAACTTAAATAATCGTATATTAAACATCAATATCTCCTATTTTTCCACTTCTAGTATAAAAAATATGCTAGTAAGATCAAAGATTCAATATTTGCTCATTAATTTTCACGCGCAAAGACATTCTTACAAAACTTCATTCGTTGATGATATTTTTCACATGTGAAGATATTCTTACTAAGCTTATATAATTAAAAAAAAAATCCGCTAATAACATCAAGACTTCATTCCTTGGTGATATTTTTAACATGCGAAGATATTCTTACTAGACTTAAATAATCAAAAAAAACCCACTAATAATATCAAAACTTCATTCCTTGATGATATTTTTCACATGCGAAGATATTCTTACTAAGCTTAAACAATCAAAAAATGTTAATAATATTAAAACTTCATTCCATGATGATATTTTCACATGCGAAGATGTTCTTACTAAACTTAAATAATCAAAAAAATCCGCTAATAACATTAAAACTTCATTCCTTGATTATTTTTCACATGCGAAAATATTCTTACTAAATTTGAAGGAAAAAATATATGCTCATACATAAAATTACGTGTATTTACTAGTGAAGAAAGTTTATTTACACGTGAAGAAAAAAAGTATATGTTCATGTATAAATGTATGTGTATTTGTTAGTGAAAAAATTTATTCACACGTGAAGAAAAAAGTGTATAAATGTACGTGTATTTACTAGTAAAAAAAATTATTTACGTGTGAAGAAAAAATTATATGCCATGTATAAATGTACATGTATTTACCGGTGAAAGAAAGTCATTCACATGTGAAAAAGAAAAAAAAAAAAATTATAAAGCGAATGAATAGATGGCGTCCCAAAATCTTTGCAATAAAATGTTGAAATATCAACTGCATAATTCTTGTTAATTAAGGAATATGAGATAACAAAGAAATGCAAGTTACATGAAAGTTTGAAACACAAGTTACATATAAAAAAATTCTGGAACCTCATACTGACTACTTCAATAGCATCAAACTCTTGCACTCCAAGTACACTGCTGATACATCAAAACAAGTGAGTACAAGATAGAGTTCAATCCATGATAGAGTCTACATACAAACACAACAAAGTAAACTACATACAAACACAACAATGCAAACTAAAATCATTGTTTCCACTTGTCTGCCACATATATGCAGACCCATAGAATAGTTTGTAACTACTTACTATGCAAATTCAACAGCAGACTACAATAGAAATGAGCATATCCAAAATCACAAAGTAGCTAGCTTAGTAACAAAATCGTAGTCACAAACTCGTCGCATTATATAACTACTTTACCCTTTATACAAGTCGCGAGAATAGGGCTCACTGTAATACACACACAACTCAAATAAATAAAAAGCGATGATACTTTGTTTTGTCAATGACTTGTAGACTCAATAAAACTACCTTCTGTAAATAGTTTGTCTCTGAAATACGTCATTTTCCTGATTTCTTGACTCTAAGCTGTGTTGGTTCTGCAACAAAAATTTTACTTAAAAAATCCTTATTAAAGAATTCCGAGTAACCGTAAGAATGTAAAACAAAGGTTATTCAAAACATAAAACAGCCATTGCATTATGCAACAAGAAAAAACTTGTCTCCCTTAGATATTAAGTTTTTCGATAGCTACATGTCTCCCTTATGTAGTGTTTTAAGATTGCTTATATTACATTGCTCTAAAACTTAGTTCGTAGTACTTATTTTGAGATGTTTATTCACTCTAAAATAAGTATATAATGCTTCATCCAAACACTCAAAACAGCTTTACCACTTAAATAGGGTGTTTGGGAGCAAACTCTAACCGAAGGTTAGTCACTAGTTAAACAACAATAAAAAATTTTGAATCATGACTTTAAAAGGCATGTAGTATGCGTTCGGGTCAGTGACAAGTCAAAATGACTAACGGGTTGAAACAAGTCACTTTTTAGTACGGGTTGAAACGGGCCTCGTCCGAGTTGGGTTCACCTCAAAAAGTTTGACCTGTTAAACCGATTTTGACCCATTCCTCTTTTAACTACTTTTTTTATTACCTGTTTGTAATGAAACACAAGCCAGTCAACCCCATTCACAAGTAAATCTGAAATTTCAGTTGCTCTCAACTGTCGAAACATTAACTTTACCACCAACATAAAGTTTAGAGTCCTTGAAATGTATAATATCAAAGGTCACAACTTTTAAGAATAGAAGACTTGCCTCATCAATGGAATCATACAAATTAGCATGACTCTTAAGCTGAAAGAAGAGCTAGCTTGCATATGCCACCAACATTATACAGCTGCTGATTCTTGAAAGGGCCAACTCTGACTTCCCAGAATGGACCCTGTGTGCGTAAAATGAAGTAATGCTGGAAATAGGTTAAGTCCCAGGTGATGATTCTGTTCTACTACATACGAGATAACTAGCAATTGGTACAATTGATGCGAAACCATATAATCACAAAAATATAAAACAAATATAGGTTCACTACCCCCACCCCAACTCCTTGCCTCCCTCTAAATCTTGTGAACCAAGTTAATCTCGATATTGCTTCAAAAGAAACATGAAGGACCAGAAGTGTATATTAGAAACTCTATAACCGAATAGTTAGTTATGTATGTTAGGAAATCTGTAAATTAGAAAGGGCATGTCGATTCATGCATGCCTTTGGGCGAAGGGTCATGTCGTTTGGCATGTGACCATTTCGAACTGATGCAATGGTTGGACACAACCATTCGAATACTATATATATGTACATACTTGTAACATTACAATGGTTAGAAAGAAATATAAGTTATCTTGTTTATATTGTTTGCAATTCACATTTCTACTCACACATCGATCCATACACAAACATACACGACAGGAACTTTGGGACAACAAATCTGATACTTGGTAAGTTGTAAAGATTCAATTTATCGGAGCTTACATGGCATCAGGGCCGTCATTCATAGCAATTAAACACACATGGTTCACCAGATCAGACTTTACCCGGGTGCCACCATTGGAGACAACAACACCTTCAACTTGACCACTGCCAGATTGCCTTTGGCTTGAGCACTCGACATCATCACCTGAACAAGGTGGTACATTTATTCTATATCATAAGAAACTTAATTGAGATGAAAATCCAAATAGACTGCATATTTGCAATTTAACTAATACTTAATAGACAATCATTCTCCACATAATTCACATAGTATCATTTCAAGGCGAGTCTGGCAATGTTAAATGCAAAACAAGAAAAGAGGTTACGCATATTTAGAAAGCATTGTTGGATATAGCAAGCATAATATTCATGGAAACAGTAGCCTCAGTTAGTAGAATGGTACAGTTAGGGAATAGTGTAGTTAGGTTCACTGAGTGACATGGTAGATGTGGACCTTACTTTTGTAAAAGAAGGTAGATATTGATGTGAAACATATTAGTAGTCCCATGTTTGGAAAAGATGTTGGTGTTTCCTCAACTTAACAACTGATGGGAAATAGTCATAGTGATAGATTACTAAAGTGTTTAAACTTTGTGTTTCCATCTTTAAATATATTATAAAAAATCATGTCTAAACAGCTTTAGAAAATACTCCGTAACAGAATGTTCTTTCTGAGAAACAGCAATTCCAACCAGTCACTAAAAGAAGGTAGATACTGATTTGAAACTTATTAGTAGCCACATGACAGAAATGTCTGATGCCTGCTGAGTGCTGAGCAGAAAGACTATTGGCAAACACACTGCTTGTGATTACTATAAGGACGTTTGGTCTATACAGCCGTGTGAATATTATAGAAAATTATATCTCAGACATTCAGTCAACTGCGATCAACTGTTAGACAATGGGAATTGTCCATTCTAAGAAACCTTCATAATTATATTTACCACCTTTACGACCTTAAGGGGTGAAACAAAATAGCAAGCTAGGTGAAACAAAATAAAGCATCATAAAGCTGCACCTTTATGGTCAGAAGTGTTGGCCGCCGATGAATCAGAAGCCAGACAAGACTCGGGCAATATCTACAGAAACAAAAAGTTAAAAGTTATCAAGATGTTACTTCTATTGAAAAAAAGAGCATCCAAAAGCAACAGAAAGATCATTGTCTTGCATCAAAACCTTTACGACCTTAAGGGGTGTCTGTTGTAGCTTTATCTGTCCGCCTTATGGGCTTATAGAAATTCTGAAAAGCTAATAAGCCCAACTTTTAGGGCTTGTGAGCTTATCAACTTGAGTGCATGAAGTTAAATAAGCCAGAAGCTCAAATTGATAAGTTCATAAGCCCTACATATGAGCTTATTAGCTTTTCAAAATTAAAGTTAGCCCATGAGCCAGACACTTGAGCTAATTTCAAAGTCAGTTGTACCACCATAATGGTAGGCCAAATCTCAAGAAGCAAAGATATCTAAATGGGCCTTGGAAAAAGTAAGAAGCAACCCAGGGTGATCAAGACCAATGAACTTCAACAAACAACTACTCACACAGTCAATCTTAGTTACTAGCTCAAACATTTCCATACAAAAACACATTTTGCCCATTAATTAATTAGCATATCACCAATTTTAATCTCCTCAGTTATAAGAAGAAAGCATAATGTTAAGTTATCAAAACCACCGACTTTCTATCATTATAAGCATAAGACAATGAACTCGCTAATCATATAGCTAAAGTTGATTATATAATATAGTTAAGCAACAACCTTTTCCTTGGAATCAGGAGACGACTCTTCACTTCGTAAGTTCTGATCTACTCAATACCACCATTTTTATCCTCATCCACCACAACTCCATCATCTCCGAAACTCCTTTTAAGAGACAATTTAAGACTGTTTTCCTTCAGCATCCCAATATTGGTTTTGGTTCTCCGAAGTGGTGTCGACTTCACAAGAGAATTTCCACCATTGTTTTCTGATGCTCTAATACCATTTTCTACACCACATTCTTTATCAACCTTGGATATGCATGGGGTGATGGGGACATAACTTTAAGCTTCAGATTTTTCTGCAACCCACCAACATGAGCATGGTTTTTAAGCCATTTAGCTATTTTTCCATGCAAGTCAGGAGGCAAGCAGTCATCCTGCAAGAGGAATAAGAATCCCACAAAAGATACGATCATAAGAAAAAGACCTACATTAATTTCAGGGTCTGGCTCTTCATAAAACTGATAGCACCTAACAAGGATAGATTTTGAAACTTTATCTTACATTTAACACATAACCGCTAGTCAAGCATGGCGGGCTAGGTCGCAACGTATTTAGCTTATGGTAAATGAACTTCGAATATTACACCAATAACAAGCTCAATCATGGTACCAGAAAAACTTATTAGATAAAACAATTGGGATTTAACTTAGTTTTATATAAGAACAACGGATTGTGAATGTAGACCTTATCAAACTAAAATTATGTTTACTGTTTCCTGAAACGATCCCACAAACATTAAAGTTGTAAAATATATCAGAAACCCACAATTTACAACAAACCCGAACTGATCTCTACATAGCTAAACTAGATTATAAAAGAAGTAGAAGGCTTGCAGAATAGAAACATAATTTACCAAGCAGTTTGTATGAAATTTACCATTGCCGATACTGGCTCAGTTCTTGTAGTACTTGTGAAAATAAGCAAATTATTCTCTTTGTTGCTAGTCATCATGCTCGAGCTCAATATATCAGCATTTGCCTTCACCATCACCCCTATCATCAATTATGCCCAAGTCAATTCTAAGACAAAGGATTAATAATTATCTCATCTTGGATAAAGAGATTCTAGGGATCAAGTAATTAGTTTGATGCCAACCTTTCACACAACAGATCATAGAAAAAAAAATTACTTAATTAGCTTTCTTAATCATAAGATAAAGACACTGCTCTTTTCTTATTTAGGGATTGTTTCAGATTGCTTATTACAACTACATATCTGACTATTGCAGTTTCATACACTGAGATAGTCTAATTTTAAGTGCTTGGATGGAGAGTGAAGCAAATGATTAGTTTAGAGTTGCTAATATTCAAACTGATTATCTGAGCCTGAATATTGTACCTCGTATGTCCATAAATAGCCAAAATTGACAAGCATTCATACATCTGACAATTCTGTTTTTATACAGCAAAAGAAAATTCAAGCACTGTCTCTCAAAGACGCATACGCAGTAAGAAGCAATCCTGAAAACCATCTATATCACTCTATTGAATAGTTTAACTCCCCAAACAATCAAAATCACTAGATCTTACATTATGATAACCAATGGTCAATTTCATACGATTATATGTTTTCAACATTCAAAATCTCTAGTCACTTTTGAATAGCACGCCCAACCACCACATTAACATCATCACAGCAAAATGAAGTGACTAGAACCCTTTTTTTTTGTTATCTTTTCATTATAAGTAACCTAAAACACCAAAATTAACACTAATTTGCATACAACAAATTACATTAACATATAACTCAAGTTTCACAACTACGATGAAGAACTAAAATCACCAAATTCACATACTAAACCAAAATCTCAAAAAATAAAGAATTGCCCAAAGTCAATCATCTCCGGTCGGAAACAAAGTCAGAACCTTTCTACCATTAGCACCCTCAACCTCCTCCCCATAAGACGACACAACCGAATTATTCACAGGTGTCGTCCCAACCCTCTGAGCCCCTTGCACCTGCCCCTGCTGAATACTACTATTCTGCCTACTCAAAAACGAATGCTCAAACTGTCCATTTCTGGGCGACCCAAAATGACCCATTTGCCCATACCGCGCCTGCAACTGCACACCACCACCACCAAGACCAGCAACCATCATCTGTTACTACTACTGATGCTGATGTTGCAGTGCAGCCACAGGTGCATAAGGCAAATAATGATCAGAATAGGCCTGCAAGAAATGTGCACGAACAGGCGAACTCACAAACAAATGATCCGTAGCAGGATCGCAACCAGACCCATTACCCCCAGCACCCCCATTACTCAAACCCTGCATTCTTTTCAAATAAAGCCTAAAATTTTGCAAATGACTAGCAACATTCTTAAAACGTAAATAAGCAACAGTATCAATAAATCTTCTATGTAACTGTGGGGTCTACATATAAATAATAAATAAATAATAAAAAAATCTGCTAATAATATTCAAATTTCTTGCTAATACTTTTCACTCGTGAAGATACTTACTCAAAATCTTCACTAGCGAAGATACTCTAAATAAACTTAAGTCTGGTAATAATCTCAAAAGTTCATTCCTTACTAATATTCTTCACATGCGAAGATACTCTAAATAAACTTAAATCTGCTAATAGTCTCAAAAGTCCATTCCTTACTAATATTCTTCACATGCGAAGATACTTTAAATAAACTTAAATCTGCTAATAGTCTCAAAAGTTCATTCCTTACTAATATTCTTCACATGCAAAGATAGTCTAGCTAAACTTAAATATGCTAATAACCTTAAAACTTCATTCGTTACTGAAATTCTTCACACGCGAAAATAATTTTTCACATGCAAAGATAGTCTAGCTAAACTTAAATATGCCTAAGGCCTTGTTTGTTTTTTCAAAAGAAGCTCTTATTGCCTCTTTTCTCTTCTTTCCTCTGCGGGCGCGCAGAGGAACATGTTTGTTTTTTTTCAGACAAAAGAGCTTCTTTCCTCTTCTTTCCTCTTCCAAAATTCAGACATCTCCTTCCTCTTATTACCTCTTCTTTCACTTCTTGTCTCTTCATTCACAAACCATACATCTCTTTTTCTCAATATCCGTTTTTTTACGTTTTCGTTTGTTTTTTTATGTTCTCGTTCGTTTTTTTACGTTTTCGTCAGTTTTTTTACGTTTTCGACCATTTTTTACGTTTTCTTCTATTTTTTTATGTTTTCGCCNTACTGCAATCACAAACAAGAGACGACAAAGGTGGTTGATATGCCTTGGGCCCGAGCCATGGCCTATTTAGGTCTTAGGTGTTTTACCCTACTTTCTTATAAAACTCTTGTAATTCATCTATTATTAACAAATCAATCAAGTCTAAATAACAAATCTTTAGTTCTTCTTTCTATTTTCTTTAAGGAGCTGCACAGGGCTAAAGGTGTCCTACCCGATACAACCCCTAACCGGGTCGTTATCAATTGTGCTTTCAGTTGAGAGCTCGTTGAGAGGCTTACAATTAGGGTTCCAAAAAATAAAATATTGTTCATCGGGTACATATTCATCAGGTATTGTTTATTGGGAGTACTGTTCATCGCGGTTACTATTTCATCGAAAAAAATGAGTATAAAATCGCTTGAGTATTATTCATGGACATCAAGCGGCAGCGATCATGACAGGGAATACGCACTCTCTAACCTCTTGCAAATGGGTACGGTGGCCGAATATGAGAGTGAGTTTTGGTACTTGCAAATAGAGTAAAAGGGATCTCTGAATCTTTACTTACATCATGTTATATCTATGGACTTAAACTGGATCTACAATGTTTACTCTTACAGTCAAATCCCAAAACTCTAGACGAAGCTTTTTCATTGACCCGTGCGGCGGAAACACGCTTCGCTAACCTAGATATTTGAGAATTTTTGAGGTCCAATCATTTAACTTTGGGAGAATATTTCTTCAAAGCTCGTATCACCGAGGTTCGTTTTGAGACAATTGCAAAGGAAGATAAAGAGAACATCGTTGAAAAGAAAATAGATGTCATTCTACCATTAGAGGGTGAATTTGCTTCACCTAAGGCTGAAGGTCATTAAATGCTAATGAGTATATTGGAATTGAAGAGGTTGTGGGTGGTAGCGAAGCGCTTAAGGTTGGTGAGGATGAGTTGAATAGAGTGATATCGACACTTAAGGATGGAGGTGGTGAATTTGATAGTCGTTTGGATGAAATAAATTTGAATTTAAGCGAGGAATTAGCGGACTCTCAATCTGCATATTCTTCGTATCACCTTGAGGGCAAGGTACCAAAACGTAAAAACAGACGAAACGTAAAAAAATGGCTGAAAATGTACCAAAACGGTAACAAGCGGACAAAAACGTAAAAAAAACTTGTGAAAAAGAAAAAGGAAAAGAAAAAAAAAAGTACTTCAATAGCACAAAAAATAGTCTAGGAAAGAAGTACTTTAATACCACAAAAAACAAACAGTCTTCTTTTTGCAGATGAAGAGCTTATATGTACCTCTTCTTCTGCAGATATGGTTTGCAGATGAAGAGGTAAAAGCTCTGAAAAAACAAACGACACCTTAAATCCACTAATAACCTCAAAACTCCATTACTTACTATTACTTACTGATATTCTTCACTCGTGAAGATACTTTTAATATACTTAAATAATCAAAAAATCGCTAATCTCGATATTCTTCACATGTGACTAAATTCAAATAATTTATGATTTATGCAATCTGAATCATCTATGAACATCAAACAACTAATTCGTAAACTATTCTTTCACAAATGCATCAAAATTTACAATTCTAAACTAATTTTATAAAAATAATATAAATAATAAAAAAAATATCACAATTAACAATTACTTGAAATATCAGTGTAGTCTGATTTAAACAAATCATCTTCTTCACTAATTTCAGCTTCCTCTGGTTCAATTTCATCCAAATTCACATTTTCTTCATTCATAGTTGAACGACGGTGACATACGGTGGTTGAACGACGGTGACATACGGTGGTTTAACGACGGTGACATGCCGTGGTTGAATGAAGGTTATATGATGTGGTTAAATGACGGTGATATGTGGTGGTTGAACGACGGTGATCTGCGGCGGTTGAACGACGGTGTATGCGATGCTTGAATGAAGGTGATCTGAGGTGGGAGATGATTGTGCGGTGCTTGAATGAAGGTGATCTGAGGTGGGAGAACGACGGTGTATGCGGTTGAACGACGGTGTATGCGGTGGTTGAATGAAGGTGCTTGAATGCTGTGTGGAAGATATTTTATTCCAGGGAGAGTATTGTGTGTGTTTCACCTTGAATTTTTGTGTTGTGTGTGTTTTTTTAATTTTATAGTAGCTATAAGAATAGGATATTAAAAAATATCTTTACTTAGCCTTAATTGAAGTTTGATCTTGATCTAAAAAAAGGAGTGATAAGATAGATGGCTAAGATGTCTTCTCGCGTTCTTACATAAATTTGATTTCTCACATGAATGACCCCCTATATAGCTAATTGGGCTATGGGCTTCTTATTAGTTATATGGACATCCACAAATAATGATCCATAACAGAAACCAAATATTTATGTAATCTGATCGTAGACGTTAATCACATCTTCTACAAATTTTATTTTTAAATATACATTCTTGTCCTTTTTGTTTATTCCTTCTAAATACTATAGCAGGAGAAATAGGTTTCCGTGCCGGCATAAACAATTAATTTCCGAAATAAATATTGTATCATAGGCGGAAGAAATTGGGTTCCGTGCGTAATAAACAATTGATTTTACAATTAGGAAAACATATAGGAAGCACTCTCGAATGCGCTGGCAAGTTATGATTGGTGCCACAAAGTCTCCACACCATAAGTCCACACACACATGATCAAAACCATTTATACCAGAAATTAAAAAAATAAAAAATAAAAAATAAATAAATAAAAAAAGGTGCTCCTATTGGTCTCCATACCATAAGTCTCATGCACTCGCACACACATGATTAAAACCATTTGTAAAAAAAGAAAAAACATATACTTTCTAATAATATTAGTAAAAAAATAAAAAATAAAAACTTACAAAACACACCCTGAACTTTTTAATATATATAATTTTTAAATAAAGAATTTTTCAAATGCACCCTTAACTTAACAAATAACTTTAAAAATTATCATAAATTTTTATAAAACTACAAGGGTTAAATTAGCCTCGCCGCAACACACTGGTGTCTGACACAATATTTATTCCAAAAAAAGGTGTGGTACGACAAATACAAATATAGCTTGACACAACATTTATTTCAAACAAATACAACACGTGTCGGCAAAAAACATACCATGACCTCATATCGAGAAGCTCCTATCGCAAAAAATTCCCGAAAATTGCCGCTGCAACGCAACGGGCGCCTTCCTACTTGTTTATAACTACGAGTATAGAACTTCTTCTCGTCAGAGACGTGTATGACTTTGTCCACCTTCCCCTATACTATTTCACCAACTTGTGTTTAACCATACTCATGTGCCATGTTTTGTAGACCACTTTATTTTGCAAGAAAGTCAGGTAGATAAGTTTTCAAAGGTCAAATATTGTGTGTAACTATTTACTGCTGATGTGTCTTCTTTTTAGCTGCTGATGTGTCATTATTTTAGCCTGCTACAGAAAAAAAAATGGGTGTTTTTATATAATAGGTAGATAGATATTGTGGGTACTACAATAAATCAATTAAAATGAAAATGGAAACCAGTTGTCAATTATTTTTATAAGAAGACTAGTAAGATTTTTTGACATAAGTTGGATGCTAAATTAGTTAGCTTTCATTACTGTAAAATTGTTTGTTTTCTTTAAAAAAAAGTCTTAAATAGCCTCTTAATAGACCAAAGCTCTTAGTTAGTTAGAGCTTTTAGGTGTTAAGTGTGTTTATTTTTTATTTTTAGTTTAGAGGTAAAAACATCTAAACGGATAAGACATAAAAGGAGCATCTTAATAGGATTCAGATTCAGACATTTCCGCCTCAGATTCAGATTCAGACATTTCCGCTTCAGATTCAGATTCAGACATTTAACTTGACAATTGAACGGAGACGAACGCTTAAACGAGCGAATTTTTTTGTTTCATGTTCATTCATTAAGAAATAAGGTTGTTCGTGTTCGTTTATGTTCATTCATTACATATTACATGAACGTAAATGAACGTATGAAGACAATCAAAAACTACATTTACCGGGGTATAACCCTTTTAACCAAAAAAAGACAAACAAAAAATATATACAAAGTATTGTGTTTTTATGCATGTTTATTTGGTTGAGTATACCGATTTCTAAAGTTTATTATAAAAATATATGACATACGAACATAAAAAAATGTATAATCAAACGTTCATAAACATAAATGAACGAACAAAACTTTTGTTCATGATATTCATTTAACTAAACGGACATAAAACCTTATTATTGTTTGTTCATTTAATGAATAAATGACATAAACGAACATTTACCGTACGATTCATCAAATGTTCATTGAACGTTAAGTTCATTTTTTTGAACGGTGATTATATTAAATAGCTAGCAAGGAGCTAGAAAAAAATTACAAAAGTGGAGGTGAAAGAGCATTACATGGATTGTTATACTACTCAATCCAGTTAAGAAACATTTTTTACATCTACTCAAAATCCAGTTGTATGAGAGCGTCTTCACCTCATTGAAGTAAAGGTCTTTGTTCGGTCGGCCATGTTGTTTCTAAATCTCCACATGGACCATAAGGCTGCTTGAACAACCACGTCGAACAAATTAGAGTGTTTAGGCTCAAGAGGTACTCGATCTACCAAATTGATAACATCACAAAGGCTGTTGATGCATATGTTTGATATCCTCCACCAATTCAAGATGTTCTTCCAAATGTCCACTGCAATCACACAAGAGACGAAAAGGTGGTTGATATGCCTGGGCCCGAGCCCATGGCCTATTTAGGTCTTAGGGTTTTACCCTACTTGTCTTATAAATACTCTTGTAATCATCTATTATAATCAATCAATCAAAGTCTAAGATAAACAAATCTTTAGTTCTTCTTTCTATTTTCTTAAGGAGCTCGCACAGGCTAAAAGTGGTGCCTTATCCCGATACAACCCCTAACCGGGTCGTATCAATTGGTGCTTTCATTGAGAGCTCTCGTTGAGAGGGCTTACAATTAGGGTTCCAAAAAAAATAAAATATTGTTCATCGGGTACTATTCATCAGGTATTGTTTATTGGAGTACTGTTCATCGCGGGTACTATTCATCGAAAAAAATGAGTTATAAATCGCTCGAGTATTATTCATGACATCAAGCGGCAGCGATCATGACATGGAATACGCACTCTCTAACCTCTTGCAAATGGGTACGGTGGCCGAATATGAGAGTGAGTTTTGGTACTTGCAAATAGAGTAAAAGGGATCTCTGAATCTTTACTTACATCATGTTATATCTATGGACTTAAACTGGATCTACAATGTTTACTCTTACAGTCAAATCCCAAAACTCTAGACGAAGCTTTTTCATTGACCCGTGCGGCGGAAACACGCTTCGCTAACCTAGATATTTGAGAATTTTTGAGGTCCAATCATTTAACTTTGGGAGAATATTTATTCAAAGCTCGTATCACCGAGGTTCGTTTTGAGACAATTGCAAAGGAAGATAAAGAGAACATCGTTGAAAAGAAAATAGATGTCATTCTACCATTAGAGGGTGAATTTGCTTCACCTAAGGCTGAAGGTCATTAAATGCTAATGAGTATATTGGAATTGAAGAGGTTGTGGGTGGTAGCAAAGCGCTTAAGGTTGGTGAGGATGAGTTGAATAGAGTGATATCGACACTTAAAGATGGAGGTGGTGAATTTGATAGTCGTTTGGATGAAATAAATTTGAATTTAAGCGAGGAATTAGCGGACTCTCAATCTGCATATTCTTCGTATCACCTTGAGGGCAAGGTGATTTTTGAAGGAGTGGAGATTGTTATGGCATGGGTAGCGAAAGACGAAAGAATGGTGTTGTGTTATTGATGTGTGCTATTTTACACATACTTTTGACCTTAGTTTAAGTGTAGAAAAGACCAAAAACTAACGTGAAACGCCAAAGATATCGTGTTTTTGTGTTTGTGATCGTGCAGGGAAGGATATTACATAAATTGCATGAAAATCAACCTAAAAGCCTAAAACAAGCACGAGATGTGGAAAAGTGTCACAAAGCCGAGTCAA
>LBNU01022352.1:198622-212826 GCA_014162995.1 Artemisia annua
AAACCTTTGTTCTATCAACTCATTTATTCTAGTTACTATATGATTCGTATTAATATTTGATTTTTCTTGTACGTTATTCAGTTGACTTATGATATTTTTTCAGTTGATCGTCGACCTCTTATGCATTTGACAGATGACATTTCATTTCAGCGGGAGCTTATGATTTCTTTTCTTATACTTATATACGTTTCGATTATTCGTTTTGTTATATATCTATTCACTGGGCTTTTTAAGCTCATCCGCATTTCTTTTCCTGCGGCAGGTTTTAGGTTTGGAGGCTGGGTTTGAGTGAAGAGTGCATAGGAGCTCTTAGTGGACTACCCTGATGATAGATACCCTTTGCATCTGGAGTAGTTGGCTTTGGCTTCATTTTAGACATAGTTTGAGTTTGTATTTTGGTTTTGGTTTTTCCTTTGTATAGAAGTAGTGTTCCTTATTTCCTTCATATTTTCCTTTGTAACTTTTATGTTTATAAGTCTTCCGCTTGCATTGTTTGTTCTGATGGACACCATAATGTAGCATTTTGACCCTTGTCGGGTTGGGGTGTTACAGTTCAACATTACTAGTAGCAGCAGTTTCTCCCAAACTAGTATTAGTCTCCACCATGATCTTTGAAGCTTGTAAATTTTCACCTAGAAATTCCACTACCTGCTGTTTATTTACATCTTCCAAAACCGCCTCATTACCCTCATTGTCAGCAACTACATAGTCATCATCCATATTATCACCACTATCAATCCCCATATCCATATCCACATGCATATCAACACAAGCACCTTCAGCATTTGTTGTTTCCTCCCCTACGACTCTGCTTTCATTCCTCCCCTGTTTGGGAGGATCCTCCAAACTAGCATCCTTAGAAGAACTCATCCTGTGTGCTGTGCCCACCTTCTTCAAACGTCTGAACTGAGTTTTTCTTGAGCTCTGTTGACTTTCCAAATATCGAAGTCTCTTTTTCAACTTTTTGATCTGTTCACCTTGTTTTGTTGTGCGCTTTTGGAGGCCAAGAACAACCTTTTCTAACTGGGTACAATTGTCCTTCAAATCCTGTATAAGTTTCATTCTAGCCTCACGACTTCGGCTTGTGTTACCTAGCCCGAGAGATGGATCATTGGAATTGACATTTTGTAAATCAGTATCCATCAATTCATGTGTTTCAGATCTACCCTCATCACTTCGGGATGTGTTACCTTCACTGAGACGTGAATCAACGGCTGTATACTCAGTCTTATGTATGTTACCACTGGCCTGCTCTGCTTCTAAGCTAGCAGCAGAAGTTGCAGCCCCTTCCATGACATCCTCACCCTTTTTTGTGGAAGGTTCACCATATATGGAAAAAGCGGTGTAACCCTTCCTGAAAAATCCTTGCCATTATTTTTCAGATTTGAAAATACTTTCTTTTGTAGTGAGGTGGCATACAAAGTTCCTCTATGTCTCTTAATAGTAGTCAATTGATTTGGAATAATAAGCTGCAAAAACCTTGGATATAATAAAGAGTTACCATCATCATCCAAGGTATTGATCATACCATCCAAAATCATTTTTGAAAAATTAAAAGGTTTTCCTTTACTAAGGCATATCACTGCTGATGCCATGGTGGTACCAAACTCATTCCAACCTTTTTAGGACTTAAACAATGTAAGAGATTATGAATCAAGAATTTCCACTGAGATGAGAAGAGACCTTTGTAAAATTTTAATCTATCATTCTTCTTCTCATACCCCATTTTTTTCAAACCTTTGAAAATGGCGGCATTTTCAAGACACACAATCACTTCATTATCTGGTAGGTTAAGAGATTCCCTAATAGATGACTCAGTTATGAGTATATGTTGGCCATCTACCTTAGCCTTAATCTGTTTTTCTCCATTAAAAGTTATGACCTTAGCAGTAGCCCAAAACTGCTTAATAAAAGAAATGCATATAGGAGGATTCACAGTTAATGCATACCTAATAGGGGTAGCATTCAAGAAATCGATTATCTGTGTGAATCCTTAAGAACCATCTCGTTTCTTCAAAAAAGCGACCATGTTGTGTCTGTCAACAAATGTGCGTTTTGATTCAATTGCCAACACCATCTTGAATTAGGGTTTTGTGATTTGGGGATTTTGAAAATTATTGATAAAAGATGTTAGTGTTTGTGATTATAGAGAAATTATGTGTGCGTGAAACTGAATTATCGATTTGATTGGGGATTTAAACCGTTAAGTGTAAATGTTACCAATCCACCCCTGCACTCTCAGTTCTAGCAGTACAAACCCACCTGAAATAACGTTTGCTTAGCAGCAGAATTTTTTTTTTATTTTTTTTTATTTTCTTTTTTATTTTAGTGCAAAGGGTGAATCATTATATTAATATCAACAAGTAATGAGAAAATTGAGCAATGACAAAAGTACTGGAATTAAGATTAAACATTTTCCATTAAAACTTGAAATGAAAAATTACAAAATAATATACAAAACCAGCTGCAGTAACATTTTCTTAGCAGCAGGATCTTTTTTAGTGCAAAGGGTGAATCATTATATTAATATCAACAAGTAATGAGAAAATTGAGCAATGGCAAAAGTACTGGAATTAAGATTAAACATTTCTTCCTTATAACTTGAAATGAAAAATTACAAAATACTGGAAATAAAAGTTACACATTCTAAAAATCTACTAATCTAATCTTGGAGATTTCTCCGTGTCAAATGCCACATGTGCATCTTTGTAATCCAACCCATCAAACTCCACATCAGACAAATCATCATCATCCAATGTCTTGTACGCCTTGGGATGTTGTTTGAGAGATGGTTTTTTTGTTGCTTTGTATTCCTTTTCATCCTTAGCATGTTGTTTGATAGATTGTGTTTTTCCTGCTTTCTTTCTTTCAGCAGCCCATCAATTGTACCACGCATTTCCATCCAATTTAAATTTTTTTACACTTTTTGCCACTTTATTTTTTGAAGCAGACATGCTTGAACCTTCTCCCTCAACCCATTGTGC
This sequence comes from Artemisia annua, assembly GCA_014162995.1. Lineage (NCBI taxonomy): Eukaryota > Viridiplantae > Streptophyta > Magnoliopsida > Asterales > Asteraceae > Artemisia > Artemisia annua. The sequence goes on from LBNU01022352.1 coordinate 201,607, forward strand.
TGATCTCTTGTTGTTTGCAGACATTGTTTATGAATACTTCCTGCAGGTTTTTGTTTAGAGATTTGATAAACTAGGATTTGTGATTTGAGATACACATGGAAACGAGTATAAAAAGGGGATATGGGAAAACCAAACTACCTATGTTTAATGCAGGAAAGGATTGATGTTTCCCACAGGTGGCTTGAACCTTTTCAACATCTTCGGGCCAACCATGATCCATTGGGACGAGCGTTTGCCAGGGATCAATGCTTATATATAACTCTTGACAGAACTATATACATATTAGTCGCCAACAAAGACTAGTCACAATGGAACATGATTGACCTGAAGAAATGGGGTCCAGTTAAAGCGCTGGAACCCATCAACATTGTTAGATAGATCTGCCCTGATAATTGAGCTTTAAGTTCTTAGCAACCAAATTCTTACTATCATTTATATTGCTCACTTAAATGTGACGAACATACATATTAGTTATGTAGGTCCTGCGACATTAGAGAGCTAATCATGAGTCAATGAAATCATATTAAATTTATATCAACAATGCAGTGAAAATATTTTCATTGTAACTAAATACATGAAAAAACTCTTTAAGTTCTTGATATGTTTATTGTACTTCAACCTAATCCTAAGATAAAATAAGCTAATCCAAGCAAACCTTAATATCTCTTTTGCTCTAATTATTCACAAAAACAACACAGCATGTTATTCCTTATTCTATCAATATAAATTATACTTGATAATTATTTCTGTATTTTGACAAAGAGCAAAGATGAATCAATAATGGGTGGACAACAACAGAACAAGTTTATGTTCATACTTCAAAATGGTGTCTGTACACCCATCATTGATACTTCTTCCATCTTTGATACTTGGATGTTTTAGCCTAAATATTCGCACACACATCCGCCACTTTTCTTCCTTATTCTCTCAATACAAATGCGACATAATTCTTATAACAGATAGTCAACCTAATCCTAAGATAAAATAAGCTAATTCAAGCAAACCTTAATAACTCTTTTGCTCTAATTATTCACAAAAACAACACAGCATGTTCTTCCTTATTCTATCAACACAAATGCAACGCAATTCTTATAACAGATAATCAACCTAAGCCTAAGAATAAATAGCTCTAAGGGGGTATTTGGATTATATTCATTTGTGATCTTATCAGCTTTTTGAGATTTGGGATCAAAACCTAGATCCGAGTGAGTTGTAACTGTGAGTGTGAGAGATAAAGAGATGATTATGGAAATGTGTGAAGTGTGTTTGATAAGTTTGTATATATATATATATATATATATATATATATATATATATATATATATATATATATATATATATATATATATATATATAATAGCAATATTTATAATTTATTTTGTATTTTTTAAATTATAAAATTCGGATTAAGCACTACTTTGGCTGTGAATTTCGGTAGACATTTAACAAACTAAAATTCGGATCTTTAAAAAATTTTTACTTGCAAGATTCGAACCTTGGTCTTGGCATCCAAACACAAGCACTTCAACCATTGGACCAAGCAAGATTTTGTTATGGACATTGGAAAACAATAATGACATGCTTAAATTGATGTCTTATAATAATATCCCAAATACAAAACATATTTATCCATTATTAAAAAAAAACATACGTATATTATTTTTACAGAAGAAAAACCCTAATCATCATAACTCTCCAAAGAAGAAAACTCCATCACGATTTTAGGGTTTTAATGGTTTATAATGTGTTTTTGTGCAGATTTTGCAATTCTTGGAGCTTTGATAACATATCAAAAAAGGGATTTTCATTCTATATAAGTTCATTAATTAGCTCGACTGAGAAGGTAATTAAGTTGGTAGTTCTTACCATTACAGGTACGTTTAAGAAGCTCACTCCCCCTAGCTAGGAGTTCTTGATTACAGATTCTCAGAAAGTTTTATTCAGTTGGAAGCTGTTCATTAGCCACTACTCTTTTCTTGGCTTTTGCTTCACATCTGACTATACTTGCATACAGGTTTGGAATCATCAACAATACTTTTATAATTATCTTCTATGCATTTGAATAACCTTTGAACGTTTGAATAATATCTTCTATACATGTAAGTCTCTCTAGAACTCATTATATTTGGTTTGCTTTGATTGTGTTTTTATGTGTTATTGTCGAAAGTAAGTGGTTTGTGAATCAACAATGTTGGAATTTGATAGTGTTTATTTTACTAATAAGGTGTGTTGTAATTTTTTTGAATGTTTACATCCAGCTCCTCTCATGATCATGATCTTCAATGAATTTTACGAATGTTAAATCAACTGTGAATAAATCGGTCACGTAGTTAAGTACATTCCTAACGCACTGTTGCGACACATGATTCATTGGTATAATAATCGTAGGCCTGTTACTTACACAATGGACACTCCATAGGTAGTTTTTTTAAACCTGTGTATTGCATGCTGGTGAGATATGCATCTATGAATCAGTTGTAGGCTATTTTGGTGTTGGTGGAAACAGCTCGACCCGAAAACACATATTCTTTCAATAAAGGTTAGCATCTCCAAAATGGTTATAACCATAAACTTAATTTTACAATAAGATATTAATCACCTTAATTTACTTTAGAGTGTTTGAATATTGTGTTGTTTAAGCACTAAATTGTTCATTGATTATTTCTGCAGTTAGTGCTGGAACTTTTGAACATGAATCGGTAGTTTCAGTTGTTATCACAAAAGAGTATCGATCTATGGCTGTTAGTTCAGATGGAAAACATCTAGCTGCTGGTGATTCTGATGGAAACCTGCATATTTTTGAACTTACACACATCTGACCATACTTGCATACAGGTTTGGAATCATCAACAATACTTTTATAATTCATAATATCTTCTATGCATTTTTCTGAAACTAACAACACATATAATTAAATGAAAAAAACATACACTCATCATATTATTATTCTATAAAAGATCATATTATTCTTTGTCCCTTATTCTATAGTTAGATACTCATCATATTATTCTTCTATAAAGATCATTAAAAGTCACTTGTGCGAGTCCCTTTGTTATTTGCTTTATCTTTGTAGGGAGCATACTTATTCTTGACAGTTGAATATTTATAGATGAGTAATGGGTTTTCATTGTTGTGAATTCATAGTAGCATGTTAACCAACATTGACAAGGAGCATGCAGTTCTAATTCATAGTAAATAATATGGGAACACAACCCAGATCCATAATGTCCACTTTAGTTGCTCGGGCGTTTGGCCAACCCATTATACAACAAAAAATCATAGTTATGAGTGATGCCTTAAGGCCAACTGAGTTATATAATAGATACGATGGTGGTTGACTACTTTAAAATGAAGAAGATATGTAAACCAGTTAAATTAAATGTGTTTGAATCTGGCTACCACGTAATTAAAGTATGCGTCAAGCAAACCAGTATGAGGGGTGTTTGGAACAGTTCATATGCTTGACCTACTGATATGTACCCTCTTGATGTATAAGGTCGTTTTTACAAGTGACACTTTAAATACTTATTAGAATGTGTATGAAAGGTACTGTTTTCAAATATTAGTTATAATAACTTTACATTCTTTCATGGTTTGGTTTTAAATATTTTATGTGCTGTTTTTTTCTTGCTATTTCACATATGTTGCAGGCAGTAGCCATGACGCGGATGGTGGCAAGGCACTTGATGCTAACGTTCATGTTATGGTTATTGTCAGTGTTACTTTGGTCACAAGTGCAGATATCGCACAGGCTCAACATGTATACACAATAAAGTTATTAGTGGGTAATACTAATTCTAAGAATCAGTTGCACCATAAATTCTAAGAATCAGTTGCAGGGAAGCTAAGGGCGATGAGGAATGTGAGCAGCGTGGTGACCACCTCCTGTCATGCGGTGGACACAAGTCAAAAGACGTATAACAACAAAGTAACATATAACCAGATACTTTATGCATCACCATTTGACCCAGTTGCTTCATCCACCTTTATCAAAAATTCTAAGTTGGATCCATGTTTGATGTTTAACACTTTCTTAGGTTTCCATTAGGTTCACATTTATATGCACTTGAAGTCTATTTGATTAAAATCCGTGAAATTTGTTTATTTATTTTAAACTTTTTAGCTTCCTTGATTTGGTATAGGCGACGCTAACTTCTCTAGATTCATGGCATAATTCAAGAAGTTGGTCAAATGGATCAGAAGACCGAGCTTCCGAAAAAGCTATCAAAAGGAAATTTTATTGAGGATTATGTACGAGCTATTTTAAGGCATACTCGAAATGGGTCCATTCAATCATGTTTATCATACATTTAGTTTATTTTATTAAGCATGGTATTTATGTTATGCAATAATATGAGTAACATTGAGGAGTTACATTTAAAAGTATGTATTGTCAATGGTTATGCTTAACAGAAGTAATAAAGAAAAAGCTAGATAAAGATCAAAAGATACTCGACAATGATGGATTCAGTGACTAAGATGGTTAGCGAAAGTTAGAGTTGGCAAAACGGATGGATCAATTAAGGGTCAAATTGGTTGGGGCTATATCAAACATTTTGGCTTCCATAGACCTCTGAAATAATCTTCTCACAAGCACGATTTCAGGGCCTGTGATTACAAGAATGAAGAACCTTCAGGTATATCTCAATCTCTGAAGCAATTTTCTTACAACAAATAATATTCCTATAGCGATCCGAAGCTGTAGAAACTTACAGAGTCTAGCTCTTTCACAGAACAAACTCACGGGTATTATTCCCGAAGGTTTTGGCAAGATGTTGACGTTGGAACACTTCTTCTTCTCCTTCAATCAGCTCGAAGGACATGTACCAGATACAAGTATTTTTAGAAACACCACCTTAGTTGGGTTACTGGGAAATCTGTCTTTGTGTTATAAAAACGACACTGAATCATGCACATCCTCACGTAAACAAAACCATTCACATCATCTATCCTGAAGGATTGTCTTAATTCTTGCAATACTCGGCCCTCTAGCTGTTAATTTAGTATTGTTTATAGCGGTGTTATGTTATCGTCATGCTAGAAAGAATAAAGTCGAGAAAAATAAAACCCTCGAATCAGAGGACACCTCAAGGTCCAGACTGAAATGATTTGATAGAAAAGAGCTAGAAGATGCTACTGAGGGTTTTAGTAAAGAAATTATTGTTGGTATATAAGCAGTTTAGGCATAGTGTACAAGGGTAAACTACAAGACGGGACAATGATAGCAGTGAAGAATCTGAATTTCAGACAGTTGTCAGCTAAATCTGATGCGGCAAGTTATGATTCAGAGTGCCAATTAACTTATCAACTGCCCTTCCACGACTTGGGGTCAAGTTATAACCGAGCAGGATCAAGGAGCTTTTACGAAGGTTAATTTTTGTTTCTTTCTTTTCTTACTTATACAAGTATATTATATTATATTGAAACAGTGGGATTCAATACTTTTATCACCATTCCTCTTCCCAAAAATTTAACCTGATGTAGGCCTGCGACTATCAAGTAAACCAGCAACGTACTGCTACCTAAATCCTGAAATTCCAGAAAAGCAAAAGATATTAAACATGTAAGAAATGACATACCAACCATAATGCTAAAAACATTTTGTATTACTATATGAAGCTAACATAGGACAAGCAAACAGTCAGGTCTTGGATCCTCCGGTAATTTTGGGAACACAGCCGCAACGATACACTGATATAGAACAAGAACATACACTTTATAATTTCACACCAGAAAGATTAGCCTTTTAATGTTAAGACTAATTGACATTAAGGTTTACTGGTCCAACCAATTAGATTGCATTGCCTTCTTTAATTCAATGCTCTTGTTCTACTTTCCCATTTATGTAAATGATATTTAGTTAGCGCCTTCTGTATTCCTATATTGTGTATTTAACATATTCATTCATATTAACAGGATCTTAAAGAGTCGAATTTTGTTAAACGAAACATACTTGAGGCTAAGAGCATGCTACCTGGCATCAAATCCTTGCTTCTAGCCAAGATACATGAATATAGAAATGACCTCAACATACTGAAAAGTGAATTGAAAAGACTCCATTCAAGCAATGCAAATGTGGCTGAACGAGACGAGCTATTGGAATCAAGAAGGGCAGACATAATGCAGGTCCTCTCTCCCTCGATTTTTAGTGTTGACAAACAAATAGATACTTTATTTTACCGGGGTAGCCCTTTTACCCAAAAAAAAGGGAAAAAAATTAAAAATCGACACTTATTTTCTGTGGGGTTTTATGTTTCGTTATAAAATTGAGTCATTCTATGTTATTCATCTATTGTAAAATTTGAGTTATGTTGTAGTATAACCGCCGGCAGGTTGTATAACGGGTTAAACTGCACAAATTTTGAATGAGTCAAGCGGGTCGGGTTGGTCCGACCCCAAACCCTTTCAAAAAATGTGGAAGTTTTTATAAATAGTAACTAGGTANCTTGTTCTACTTTCCCATTTATGTAAATGATATTTAGTTAGCGCCTTCTGTATTCCTATATTGTGTATTTAACATATTCATTCATATTAACAGGATCTTAAAGAGTCGCATTTTGTTAAACGAAACATACTTGAGGCTAAGAGCATGCTACCTGGCATCAAATCCTTGCTTCTAGCCAAGATACATGAATATAGAAATGACCTCAACATACTGAAAAGTGAATTGAAAAGACTCCATTCAAGCAATGCAAATGTGGCTGAACGAGACGAGCTATTGGAATCAAGAAGGGCAGACATAATGCAGGTCCTCTCTCCCTCGATTTTTAGTGTTGACAAACAAATAGATACTTTATTTTACCGGGGTAGCCCTTTTACCCAAAAAAAGGGAAAAAAATTAAAAATCGACACTTATTTTCTGTGGGGTTTTATGTTTCGTTATAAAATTGAGTCATTCTATGTTATTCATCTATTGTAAAATTTGAGTTATGTTGTATAACGGGTTAAACTGCACAAAATTTTGAATGAGTTAAGCGGGTCGGGTTGGTCCGACCCCAAACCCTTTCAAAAAATGTGGAAGTTTTTATAAATAGTAACTGGATACCGGTCGACCCATCAAAATAAGCCTGAACCAGATTTATCATGTTATTGCTCAAATCAGTAGAGGTTTCAGGTAAGCTATTATGAACATACAAATATATCAAGATTCTAAATGAGAGTGATGCTTCAATCACCTCATGGTGCAGACCTTATTTTTATCAAATAAACAATGACAGGTACACCTATCATCAATTTATTCTCAGCCACGCTCAGGGCCAATTGAAGTTATGCATCATCAGTATACTTCTAGGTACTGCTAATCCCACCACCTGTTCAATTAGTTTGGGAGAGCATGCTGTAAATTTACGACCACAACATGTGCAAATTAAGAAGAATATGAATTACCATGAACCAAATGAGAGTCGTGTTGTAAGAGTGTGAGATCATGTAAAACTTCACGACAACGAGAAGTATATGAAGTTTAACCAGAAGGTGTAAAAGGAAGATACTCCTTTCTTAAGATAAAAAACTTACAGTTTACTTTACAATTGAAAAAACTGAATGATATATGAGAACATTTAAGTTAATAAGCCTTGAAGCTTTGAATTCAACTGATGTAATGCAAGCAATTGATATGTTGAGTTTAGAGATGGCAGTCCATAATTAACGATGTAACTTAAGCAACTTGAAGATGAATGTGTGCAGAAGAAGTTTAAATTTTGTAATTTACGGAGAATGTACATAGAAAAATCTGAAAATGAATAAAATATAAAAAAAAATATCACAATTATTTGGTTAGTAGACAATGTAGGACTCATAGGGGTATATGTTTTGATTTTCTTAGTAAACAATGTATCTTTCATCGAAATTTTTAAGGCATACAATCATATTAATTGTTTTTACTTTATTTCTAGGTGAAAAGCGAAAACTGTTGTCAACAATATTAAAAAGGACATTGGTTTGATGGAGAGGCAGATAAAGTCAAGGATAGATAAATAGTGGAATTTTTAAAGACCAATGTTGTCTTAGATTTGCATTTTGGGAGAACACATGGAAGAGATCCTAAATTGCATTTCATTATAATTATAGCCGTGTCAACTAAGACAACCTAGGTAATCTGTTTGAGACATATAAACTAATGAAAGACCTCCATTCTTCAATATAAAAAAATAACTCGTAACAGTTGAATAGAGGCGGCAAAATGTTTACAATGGAAGCTTCTACATCAACAAGTTTACGCCGGGCTTAAATAGCACACACACAAGTCACAACCATTGTTCTTCCTAGGCACTTCATACATATGTACATATTTGTGGAAATTGTAAAAAAATGCTTTTTGTATCTCTAATCATCTTCTTCACTTTCTTTTCTCAACATTCGAATTCGTTGCTGGGATAAGGTGGAGCAACTTTGCTACCTAAATCATCAAAGCATGATCTTATTTCGCTCCTTGGAGACCCAACTGATCAGAAGTATCCTGTTTATATGCAAGGTATGATAGTCAAACCATCTCAATATATATAAATATAGAATCGTTATTCACATGTTAATGATATCTAAATTACAAATTACGGGTCTGGCCCTTTACATGCTATGTACTGTGGTGATTGATTTACATGAAAGAACGCTGTCAATAATCAAAGATAATCTAAGAAAAGGACAATATCAACCAGATCGCCTTTCCTGTACTTCAAGGAGGTCCACGCAATCACATTCTTACTTGCTTGGCATTTCCATTGAAGCAGTTTTGTTGTTTTCCTTGGCTTTCTTACTTGCTTGGTGCTTAACCCAAGGCACCAAATACCACTTCCATTTTGGTGACATGTTTTATGTTTTCACTTTTCAGGGTGTTCGCTATCAATTAGTGTTAATAATCTTACCAGTACTGAAGCAGTAAATCAGGATTATGAGTATGAAGTTATGTCATAGCAGGTTAGCTAATTTTATCATCTATAAGCAACTAAAATATATTGGTTTTAAGTGACGAAATAGGAGGGCCATACGGGTTACGCAATGAATCAAGAGTACTATCACTATCTAACAAACTTTTTTCCAAACTATTTTGCCAAATGAACCCTTTTCCTGAACAAGTTTTGCAAAACAACACAAATGTCTTAGTAGAATTTGAATTCATGACCGTTTAGTTAGAGAACTTTTTACACAAAATAGGGTACATTGAGACACAAGGTCACTGAGTTTAGTTTGTGTTTTATTAACATGGTAAACATCCATTTACTTAATAAAACAAATATTGCGTATATAGGACACATTAGGTTGTTTGGTCTTTAATCGATATCAACACATAATTAAAAAAAATTAGAAAAATGGGTTCAGATTGACCTAACACTTTTGGGTCAAGCCTTTGACCCGTTCAATAAGTTTACTAATTGTTTTCCCTGTTAGATATATTCATATAGATTGTTTTGGCTTAGTGCATATATGTATGTTATTGTGGGTCCAAAATTTTTAAATACATTTACTGTTAATTGAATCTTGGTCATAATTATCGTTACTCGATGCAGGTAATTGCTGAATTATATGAACAAGAGCAGAACTTGGAGCAGACCATCGTGTACTATGATAAAGCTAGCAAGTTAGCATGATTACATTTATATGAATTAAACTTTCATGTTAAAATGCCAGTTTAATTACCACATTTCTTTCGCTATAGAAAAATATGTCAACGATATTTATATGTCATGAGCGCCCATCGGGAAAATAAAATAAATTTCATAAACGACTCCTTATTAATAAATAGCTTTTAATTATAAAAGATATATATATATATATATATATATATATATATATATATATATATATATATATATATATATATATATATATATATATATATATATATATATATATCTCCTATAGNTATATATATATATATTACTGTAGAAGTGTAAATGAAGTGTGTTTGATATTCTTGCTAGGGGTGTTCACGGGGCGGATCGGTTCGGTTCAGTTTGGTTAGTTGGAAGATTTTAACTATCCATCGCGGGCCGGGTTATTTATTTATATTATATACGGTTCGGTTCGGTTAACCACGGATATCTAAAAGTAAAAACCGAAACTGAACGCTTGGTTTGTCAGTTTCTCGCGTTTTTTGAACACCCCTAATGCTTGGTAGGGGTTATAGGGGGTGAAGAATGGGAAAGGTAGCGAAAAAATATTCTTGGCAAAGCATAATGCAATAACCCATTACCCAATAGTGGGTAATGGATCATTACCCAATAAATTGTGGGGATTGATCTTCTTTACATTTCCCTTTCCCGACCATTAGCTTACATTTTCCCTTTCTCTTTCCCAAGTTTGAATCAAGCGCACCTGGCCTTTAGTGTATTTTGTATTTAAAAAGTCGCCCATTTGAATTAGCCATTATCACCGGTCATGCATGGTTTCCATTACACTATAAGCGACTACAACCCAATGCACATGACCCACGACCCATGTTAATTACCCATTATATTGTCGATCACCATGAATGTATTGGTTGATAACATGACACTATAAGCCGCTACAACCCAATACATATGACCCATTACCCATGTTAATTACCAATTGTCAACAGTCATGGATGTGTCGTAACATGACACTCTAAGCAACTATATATCCACCCAATGCATATGACCCATATGATCAATGTCAAATACCCATTAATTAATNAACACTCTAAGCAACTATATATCCACCCAATGCATATGACCCATATGATCGATGTCAAATACCCATTAATTAATGAATGTGACAAGTGATAACATAATGCACATGACCCATGACCCATGTGAATTAGCCATTATCACCGGTAATGCATGGTTTCCATTACACTAAAAGCCACTCTAACCCAATGCACATGACCCATGACCCATGCATGTTAATTACCAATTGTCAACAGTCATGGATGTGTCGTAACATGACACTCTAAGCAACTATCCACCCAAGGCATATGACCTATATGATCGATGTAGGGATGAGCACGGTACCAGAATGGTATCGAACCCGTACCGAATTGGTGGTACCGTTTTTTTCCCGAGCATGAAAGGGGGTACCGGTACCGTACCGGACGGGATTCGGATACCGGTACCGGTACCAATACCGGGAAATCGGGTTTTTCCCATTTTTATTCGAGAATTTCCCGATTTGGTACCGGTCCCGTACCGAATTAGTGGTCCCAAATTTTTTTTTCACCTTATTTCGTAGTCCCGGTACCGTACCGTATATCGGGAACGGTACCGT
>LBNU01022352.1:213826-234035 GCA_014162995.1 Artemisia annua
ACTTTTGGCCACTGTTTGATTAATGGTATGTGACTAAATACCCAAAACAAACATGCTTTGTGTGACTAAATATTACAAAAGGCCACACAAACATAAAATTCACGTGGCCATTGGATGATCAATAGTCACACAAAATACACATTTCTTCACTTTAAACAGCATATGTTCACACTTATTTATACTTTTGGCCACTTTGTGTTAAATTGTATGTGACTAACTCCAAAAAAACAACACCCATTGTGTGACTAAATCATCACAAACGTCACATTTATTGTATATTCATGTGGCCACATGACGGGAAATAGTCACACAAAATACACATTTACTTGAATATATCATCTCAAATGTCACATATATTATATATTTATGTGGCCAAAGGACGAACAATAGTCACTCTCAAAAAACATTCGTGTGACTATAAGTTGTTTACGGTCACTGATAATGACTAATCCAACAAAACTTATGCCTAATTTGTCACACATATTCGGGGTTTTGGTCACTCTTTTTCGATGGAAAAGGCCACAAACTCAACAATGCGACCATATGCCACCTACGGTGGTGGGACCTTTTGTCACACATGACGAAAAAAACGTGCGTGACTATATGCATATCGTCACACATTTTTGGCGTGACCAACAGAACTTTTTGTACCAGTGAACGCGCTAGCGATCTAGTATGACTTGGTGACCATCCGTTATGCAAATAACGCGCCAGCGATCCAAGAAGTGAAATAGTGACCATCCGTTAGTTGAAGCATCGAAGATTCGCGCCAGCGACCTACTAAGTTTATGCAGGAAATGTTTGAACAAAGCTAGGTTCAACCCTTAAGCCTCTAAACCCAATTTACCGCTTTAGACTTGTTACTCCTTGGCTTTAGTGGGGGAGATGCGTATACTTGTCAAGCTTATGATAGAATATTCGTCACAACTAAGCAACTAAACGATTTAGAATTGTTTTAATATTGAAAATTTATTTTGTTTCTACTTCGTTAAGTGTTTGGTTGTGTGATTATGATAAAACGAATACGTGCTTAATGATACAAATAAATCCTAATACGTTTTAGGATACATTTTCATAATTATAATCTAAGGTTTACTTGGGGACAAGTAAAGTTCAAGTGGGGGGATGTTTGATGACATCAAATAAGTACATATTATTCTCATCATTTATCCTATTTATTTGACTTGTTTTATTACATTATCTATGAGAATCGATACTTAATTGTTTACTTTAGTAATTCTCAGGTAAAAACAAGCAATTGGTGAAACTTGGCGATTTTGGACGAATTATGGAGCAAAACAAGCAAGATGTCAAAAGTCTACTAAAATCCAGAAGATGCGCCGTATCTCTATTGATGCATGGTTTTGCGACCTTACAACAGGTTTTACCTCTCAAGAGATCTTAAGAGGCTTGCAATCCCCACCAGGCAGTGTACCTGACCGATGTAGTATAGTGTAGTGGCAAGTACCGGGGGATTGATCGTTCTCTAGGGGAATAGTGTCGTTAGGATTGAAAAACTACTCTAATAGGTCTAAGGGTGAGGGAAGATTCTTTTTGTATTTTATGTTTTTAGGAAAGCAAGTAAAATTATCTCGGGTTTGAAGGAGTGGGCGGAATTAGTTGCTAGTCAACTAACCCAAAAAATACTAATTGCAAATAAAATAAAATAACTGAAAATAAAATGGTTGTGAAAACTTATATGGAGAGAAGTGTGTTTACTTAGATTCCATTACTCCCTAACTATCTTTTACCTGTTGATTAGTGTGTTATAATTGCGTGGATGACGGGTTGCATTCCTTAATACCAGCCGTGGGGGTGTGTACGAACTTCCCCAACTCTATAAGCTCTACTTCACTCCTATGTCGAGCCGACTAAAAGCTCCTAACATGGGATCACTAGAATTCGCCCATGCATTAAATACAACCATATAATCGTAGTACACATCCGATCATGTTTCTTAAGACATTCAAGCAAGTTACCGTATAGGAGGTTAGCCAGTTTTCTTAAGCCTAACATCGATAAACATTCATCCAATACAATTAATAACACACCATTCAACCAATAATTAATAGTTAGGTTTCCTTAGATCTAAGCAAACACGAAGAAAACCTAGCCTAGCATGTTAAACAAAAGACAAGAACAAGATAGAATCAAACAACACATAGACATATTGAATGATTAATTGATAACTTATCTTCAATGTAACATGGAAGATCTCAAGGTGAAAAACTTTGAAAAAGCTGCTAAAATTCGTATTAGGGTTCCTCTCTAAAAAGTTCCACACAATGAATGAAAATTGCGAAAATATATATAGGAAAACAGATATGACGGCGTCACTCTTTGGGTTGTGACGCCGTCACCTCGCCGTGCTAGGGTTTCCTGACGCCGTCCCCCTTTAAGTCCCAAAATTCCATTCTGGCTTATCAAGGAAAATCTTCACATCCACCTCCGTTTGTCTAGCTTGACGGCGTCACCTCCTAAGCCTTGATGCCGTCATGGGTACTGTTCCAGCAGAATTAGAGACTTTGTCGTTTTCTTCACTTTTATGCTCCAAAAACGTCCAAAATGCTTCCTTTTCCAGATTTCTTCTCCAAAGTACCTAAAATGACAAAAGGAACGATTTAGGGCAGTACTTGATCAAATAATTACGATTTAGGTCTTAAATGACCCCCCAAAAGCGGTACACTTTTTGCCTCATCAAATACCCTTACACTTGAGATTTGCTTGTCCTCAAGCAAATGCGCTTTTATTCTAATCAAAATAAAAGTTAGGGGTCATTTACATTAATATGAAAGAATACAACAAATTATCGTCCCTTCTCCATAATAAGCACGGAGATTACTACTGAGCACTCATAAGTAGGTGTTTAGATACTCAATCTCTCAGTATTATAAAAGTATATCTCACAATGAAAATTGAATATTATCTTTCACTACTGTTCATAGGCAATAGATGACAATAGGTTGGAAATGGATCCAAAAACCTTCTCCACTAGGCGTAAGCACTAAGAAAAGATAAAGAGGCTTTCCAAATAGTTGTAACTGAGGTGTTAGGGATCTGATAAACGGTTTGTTGATAAGGATATTTTTACTTGGGGTCGAGTTAAAGATCTTTGATTATATGACATGTACAAATATTGGTCGTGTGCTGAGCCTAAGACTAAACGACTTAAGCTAGTCAAGAATAATAAACATAAATAAACTAAAGGAAAGGGATGGTATCCTATTCTATTTCTTTTCTTTTTTTTTTCTTTTTCTTGATTTTTGATTTTTTTTTTTTTTTTTTTTTTTTTATTTTTTTTTTGATACATTCTTGCGTCTATCCGATCAAATAATATGATCGATAGGGGCTCGGTTTCCGTTTACACTTGAACTTTTACATACTTTACAAATAACTATTCTAATGACTCGAATTAAGATAATCGAAACACTTGGAGTACTTTTAAAATATTTATCACATATGGGGGTAATAATGTTGTTCTTCCCAATTACTCCATTACACTAGTACTTTACCCATAAGTCCCAATCGTCCCAAAACAATATGTACAAGATATGACTCGACTTAGTAACCATGTAATCAATTAGATAATTAACTATGGGTTTAAACAAGTGTTGTCACAATAATGCACTAAAGGTGAGTGCATACAAGGTAGGCTAAGGCGATTTGGGTGTACATTTAAGTGGGTTGTGGCAAATTCCTCTTTTAAGTAAAATGCTTAAAGTTAGAAACGAAAAGATAGGCTCTGGAGGGTGTACTAGGGGTATCGTGTACCAAAAATGGGTACAACGCAAGGGTGTGGGAGAATTACTTGACCAATGTAGCCAAAGTAATTATAACAAAAACACAGGTGTAAAACAATGGGTTAATCCTAATGCCTCTTATCATGTAGTAAATCTAACTACATGAATGTAGTCTCACTTGTGGATTTGGGATGGTCCTAACGTAAGTTCTAGAATCTAAGTGATACCGGTACACATATTATAGCATAAATGCTTTTCCTACCAATTCTAGGGGCGAACCTCACATATTTGGGGTGGAAAATTTTTTAGTGGTACGGTTTTATGCTAGTCATATAACTCCTATCCATGAGACGCTTATTATTCCTAAAGTTTCACTCCTAAATGTTGTAAAAAAATTTAAATTTGCGCTAAAATTGCCCTAACAAATGTTTCTCTCAGTTTTATTACACATCTACCATTGAACAAAACAAAAATTAAACGTAATTGCATCTTCTAAGGTGCCTTCATTTACCCCCCCCCCCNACGGTTTTATGCTAGTCATATAACTCCTATCCATGAGACGCTTATTATTCCTAAAGTTTCACTCCTAAATGTTGTAAAAAAATTTAAATTTGCGCTAAAATTGCCCTAACAAATGTTTCTCTCAGTTTTATTACACATCTACCATTGAACAAAACAAAAATTAAACGTAATTGCATCTTCTAAGGTGCCTTCATTTACCCCCCCCCCCCTTACACTTAAACCGAACATTGTCCCCAATGTTCACATAAAAGATGTAAAAGTAGAAAAAGAAAGAATGAAACAAATACTCCCCTGATTCTTGACATGGATCGTGTGGTAACATGGTTAGATCTTCTTCCAAGATGATGTAAAAAGCTCCAAGCTCAAGGCGACTCCAAAAGCCTGATGTCATGAACTTGATTCCATGTTCACCTTCTTGTCCAAAATAACCTGTTAAACCTGAGAAAACAATCTAGGCAAACCTCGTGTAAAATCGGCGGCAAAATCTATATAAGGATATAATGCTTGTGGAATGAAAATTTTGCAGATTCCTGGAATTAAAGATGCAGTAATTTTTATAATCCGGCAGAAAAACTTTTTAAAATTTAGTTTTTCTGCCGGATTATAAAAATTTTGAAATTCCTGGAATTAAAGATGCAGTAATTTTTATAATCCGGCAGAAAAACTAAATTTTAAAAAACGTTTTCTGGAATCAAAGGCTGACGCCGTAAGCTTTTAAGGGCTGACGCCGTCAGAATTGATCTGACAGAATTCTTATGTTTAGTTTCCAGAAAATTTCTGGAAAAACAATTGCCTTAGTTCCTGGAATCCTGTAAAAATTCATTATAACTCGATACAAGCATTTGACTCAAACAAATACTAATATGTATGTTCAATTTTTTATCGTTACAATTCATGTTCCAATTTGTTCTTATAAACAAATTTAGATTTCCCTTACACTTATCTTTTGCAAAATACCTTTATATGTAGTTAAGACGAAGTTAAAAACAAAATAAAGCATTTTCACAATTTTAATTTGAAACATGAATTGTTAGTAATAAAAATAAAACATACATACGGAAACAAATAAAACCAAACAAACAAGCAAACAAAACAAATAAAACAAATAAAGCTTGGGTTGCCTCCCAAGAAGCGCTTGTTTTTGTTCGAGTCACGAGCCTGACTCTACCCTTATTTAGCGGAAATAAGGGAGGTTTCCCCTACACTTAGGATTAAGTGCGAGTGGTAGTAGCGATACACACCATCTCGGTGGAAGTATGCCTCGTGAGGAAAGAGTGGTGGATGAATAATATACTCAAAGGGTTGTACTCCTTTCATCATAACCTTACCTAGTTCAATTGGGTCAATGGGTGAATTGAAATTTTCTCCTAGAAAGGGATCATCTTCTATCAATTTCGAGAGACTCCTAGTTGGGAATCCATCTTGACCTAATAAACCCGGTTTAAACCCATAATGTTTCTTGCGATCAATCATGAATGGGTCATGTAAGTATGTAAGGTCATGGTTCACTCCTATATTGGCTTCCATTCCACATGGTTTAGAGTCTACTACCTTCATCGTAAAACTACCCGTACTATATGGTTTGATGGGTGGATCGGGACCTATTTCAATTCCTAAATTTTCATCCAAGGATGGAAGATTAGGTAACGGTTTTGGTTGAGGCTCCGATTCATCAAAACTAGGAACTTCCATAGAACTAAAAGAAAGGTTATGACTACAAGTATTCGAACCTATATCCTCTAGCTGTGTTTGGTCCAAGGGCTCTACCTCTATTGGGGTTCCTATAGTCTCTTCTACTTCTTCCGGGTAAGTCACGGGTAGTGTGTGTGCCTCAAATGATGGTAGGACTTGTGGGGTACTTGGTGGGCTTATATTATTTACCTCATCATTCCTCATGTCAAGATCACCTATATCCTCATCATGTGTTTTAGTAGAATCTATCCTAAGCATTCTCCCTAGTATCTCAAGTGCTTCTCTAGGCATCTCAACTTCTATATCTGAATCATAAGGATCATCCTCAATATTCTGACTGCTATATTCAAATTGCCCAAAAGATTCATCATGTGTTTCTTGAGATTCATCGTCATCGATCATAAAACCTAGGTCTTTTTGATCAATGTGATCATGTTCGGCTAAATACTCCATCACATCAATGTCACCTATGTGTTCATCTTGTATTATGGTAGGGCCTAACCATGACATGCAGCTAGGTGGTTCATAAGAAACTATCCTAGGTGAAGGCTCATATCGTGCATAGGTTTCACTAAATGAGGTATTTTGAGGATGGAGCTCCTAAAGTGAGTTTTTCAAGAGTTTTATGCGTTTGGTCTCTTTTCTCAAGGTACTCACTAAAATCAATGCGAGGTCCTGTCCTCCTCATTTCAATCCATCTTGATATATCCAACTTAGTATAGTTTTATTTCATCTTTTATTCTTCTGACTCGTATTATTCATGATCTTGAGCAGCTTATGAGAGGTTTTCTTTGGTGTCATGGTGAGCCGCGGAAAGGTAGATCGAAAGTTGCTTGGGAAGTTGTTTGTTTACCTAGGCAGGAAGGGATCTTGGTATTAGAAGGCTTGATTCTTTTAATAATGCCTTGATTTTTTCGCATATTTGGAGCATTATTACGGGGAAGGAATCCCTTTGGGTTAAATGGATTCACGTTTATAAGCTTAGAGGTCGCAATTTTTAGGATATTCCGTGTCGTGGTAATATGACATGGAGTTGGCGGGAGATTTTATAGATCTGGCCTCTTATCCGTATATTCTTACGGTATAAGTTAGGAAATGGTTCTAAGGCCTCAGCTTGGTTCGATTCTTGGTGTGATGTTTGTCCCTTATCGCGTATTGTATCTTCTCGGGATATTCATCGTGCTGGGTTTTCTCTTGGATCTACGGTTCATGATATTATTTATGAAGATGGTTGGGCTTAGCCCGCTCAATGGGAAGTTCGTTATCTGTCTCTTAGTTCGATAACGGTTCCTCAGTTGGTTAATCATGTGGATGATCGTTTATTTTGGCGTACTAGTGATGCGAGTTTTAAGCATTTCTCAGTTTCGCTGGTATGGGATTGTATCAGACCTCGGGGCTCTACAGTTGAGTGGTTTCATGTTGTTTGGTTTTCTCATAGGATTCCTAGACATGCTTTTCATCTTTGGTTGGTTATCAAAAGGAGACTGAAGACGCAGGATATGTTGAGGCTGAAGGATGATAACAATAATAATGTTATGTTTCAATGCCCACTTTGCGAGTTGCAACCTGATTCTCATGATCACCTTTTCTTTGATTGTATGTTTTCATCTCAGGTCTGGGATTCATTGAAGTTGTTTGCTGGTTTTGGTTCTATGCCTTCTTCGCTGGATGCTATTGTGAATTTCCTCATTATTTCGGCGAAGTCAAGGTCTACGCGGAGTGTTGTTTCTATGCTTTGTTTGCAGCCACTTCTTATGTTATTTGGCAAGAAAGAAACAACAGGATCTTCAAGAAGCAAAAAAGATCGGAAGCTCAAGTTGTTGATTTTATCAAGTTGCCTCCTTCTCTTATGCATTCATGATGTTGTCTATTGAGTGCTGGTTTATGATGGAAGATGTGGTCTCTTTGGAAGTTGCTTTTGGCTTTTTGGATTGTTCGTTGGAGATCCAATTGAGATTTGTACTCTTTTTTCCCTCCTCTAAGGTTTTCCCTCAGGGTTTTTTCTTGGAGAGGTTTTTAAGGAGGCAGTCTCATTTGGTTCATCAGTCTCCTTCGAAGCGGCTTATGGATAGTTGTGGCGATTCATGTTTCCTGCGTTGGTTCTTTCCCATTGGTGATTTAGTTACTGTATGTTTTTAGTTTGTTTCGCTTTGTGGCCTATCACAAGCATTTAGTGGGTAGAGGTTGTTCAAGTGTTGCTTGAGGTTAATGTGGTACTTCAACCACATTTCATTTTTCTTAAATTTTCTGTAATTAATATATTTTACCAGGGTGAAGCCCTTTTACCCAAAAAATATATTCTTGGAATCAAGATCAATAGAGATAGGTCAAGACGGTTAATTGGTTTATGTCATAGTGCTTACATTGAGAAACTATTGAAGAAATATTTTATGAAGAATTCCAAACGAGCAACTATCCCAATGCAAGATAAGCATAAATTGAGTAAATCACAAGGTGCTGATACACCTGCTGAAAAAGAGCTCATGCAAAGAGTTCCCTACGCCTCGGCTAGAGGATCAATTATGTATGCTGTGAGATGTACTCGTCCTGATGTTGTGTTCGCTCAGAACATAACAAGCCAATTTCAACAGAATCCAGGTGAACTTCACTGGACTGATGTTAAGAATATTCTTAAGTATTTACGCAATACTAAGGATATGTTTCTGGTTTATGGAGGTGATATGAAACGAGAGCTCAGGGTTTCTTGCTACACTGATGCTGGATATCTGACAGATGCTGATGACCTGAAATCTCAGACTGGATATGTATTCGTTTTGAATGGAGGTGCTGTTGACTGGAAAAGCACAAAGCAAAGTATTTATGCAACTTCATCTACAGAAGCTGAGTATATAGCTGCTTATGATGCATCTAAAGAGGCTGTATGGATTCGAAAATTCATTTCTGGGCTTGGCATTGTTCCCACAATTGAAGAACCCATAAATATGTATTGTGATAATACTGGAGCCATTACTATAGCTAATGAAAGTGGAATCACCAAGGGTGCTAGACATTACCGCGCAAAAGTTCATTATCTTCGAGAGACCATTGAGATGGGTGATGTGCAGATATTAAAAGTTCACACAGATGACAATCTAGTTGATCCATTTACGAAGGCTTTAGCATATCCTAAGCATTCTAAATTGACTAGGGATATTGCTTTGATACCAGCTAGTAGTCTCATGTAAATCTGTGTGTTTAATTAGTATTTGGATAATTTGGAATTGTAAGACAGTTTTATTTTCTGATAAATAAAGATATGAGGTATTTGTTATTTTGTTCATATAACCTGTTATTCCATATTTGCATGTTTATTCCATGAAATGATTTATCATTCTAAATATGTCCATTGTCGGTTAACAATATGGGAATATTGTTATGCAAGGCAAATGTGAGTATTGGTTATATTCTATGAGAATGTGGATTGTTCCCGCCAAACTCATATGTATTCACTAGGGATGCATATTGGATACCCTAACTTTCAAACATTTACTTTTGGATCCTTGTCATGAGTAATATTGAAATGGTTTGTTAAGTCATCCTTAGACTTGAGATACAAGCAAGTTCTGTTATGTGTGGATATCACTTTTGTAATTATATGCCAAACGCTATCCTAAATAAGGTAGTCATAAAAGCTATTTTTCGGAGTGATGTGAAACAGCATCCACAACACTTGTAGTCAACAAAGGATTTGTTACTCCACTTGATATGTGCAGAAAGATACCATGGGCCCTCTCTAGAATTAATCAGATAATTGTTCGGCCGAACCCAAAGGGTAATGCAAGATGATTCTTGATTACATTTGGTATATCTAATTAAATTCTATAACGAGAATCTAAATGGTTAAACTATATGGAATGAGTTGGGATCCATATCCTTGGTTTAATGGTATCTATAACAAAGGATGATAAAAGCAAGACATAAATGACCATGCTACTGAGAATATTTTTTGAAACTTTATCTCAGACATTTCTAGTTCAATAACGAATGTGAGTGTTGCTAAACGTTTCCGTCATTGGTATATGTGTTGTCTGCTACTCCAACTCCCAAGTGGGAGTTGTTGGGTTATGGTAGTTAGATTAGCTGATATACGACTAGAAATGTATGAGCCTATTGGGGGCACATACGTTAATACACGAAGAGTACGTTTATTAAATATTTAATATATATACTTGTTATATTTATTAAATGATTAATATATGCTAAAATAATTGTTTAAGCCGTAATGCTAAAAGACTTGCAATTACACTTCATTTTCAACAACCGTGACCACATAACGTATATCATATCGCAATGTAACCGTGATCACGTTTAATATTAACTTTGACCTTCTAACTTTATGATATTACTAATTATAACCTTTATATTTTTGCAGCATCGATCAAATAACTCACTATTTTTATATTTGCATTTTTGTTATTGCTTAAAGTTAATCAAAAAACCTAAAACTCTCACCATCCATAAATTTGTTATCACGAGAAATGTATAATCAAAAAAGATTGTCACCCGTAAAACTTAGTTACATGGTACCCGCCGCCGCAACGCGCGGGTACCTTGCTAGTATTGTATAAACCATGCTTGGACTTTCTAATAAAAAGGAGCAATTACTAGCTTTCATTTAGCATAAGTAAATCACACACATAATTTCCCTTTGGTCCTCTCTAGCTCACGACAAACATACAAAAAAAAGGAAGAAAATTAGGTTTGTTTATTTAAGTGCTTATTTATAGCTTATTGGGTATAAACATTAGTATATTTGTAACTTGGAGTATTAATTTGGGAACATTGGTGTTCTATTGCATCTCATCTTCTTATTATTTTCAAGTAAGTGTAAAACACTTCTCATAAATTTATACAACTTATTTATGTTTTATATAAGTTTACAATTGCTTATTTCATGTATTACATATAAAAATATCAACCATTTACATGTTTGTGGATTTTTATGTTTAACAACAAGTTAGCAAAATATATTCCTAGTATTAACATGTTCATAGAGATTTTTGCTATCACTCTTGGTTAATTATTAAAAACTAAGTTTAGATAATTAAAACTAGTAATTGTTATATAACTATTTAGAGATGTTAAATATTTGACTTATGATTTCTAAAGTACTTATCATTTTTATTACCTTGTTATGTCGCAATTTAAATTGTTGAAGAATTGGTGGTAGGGATTAGAGTAAATTGAAGTTGTAATTTATGTTAAAAAAATGAAGTTGTAATTGAGTTAATTTGAGTGTCGGAAAGTTAGAAAATGTGATTTTGAAACTTATACATTAGGAGCTGTCCCATTCACCAAGAACAGAAAAACGAATTAGATTTTTGTAAGATATGACTAAAGCATTAGAAAGTAGAGTTTATAACGAAAACGTGGTCGCTTGAACGGATAAAAATGGATTTAAAACGAGTAAGTTACGAGAGATTAAAGTTTTGACGAAACATAATTATTTTCAGGAAAATACCTTGCTGTTAACACGTTTCTCGAGGCAAAACCGGACTTTAAATGATAAAACCGGGTAGCCGAGGCTTTAAAATACGATAGTATACTTAAATACCTTCGCGTGGATAGGTAGAACGTTTAAAACGGAGTTATAACGAGATAGTTACGGCTCGTTAAAGTTTTGGTCGGAATATACACTATAAACATTTTGACAGCTTTTTCTATTAGGCTATAGTATGCAGATTTTTAAACTTTGAAGTCATTTCTCAACGCCTTAGAGTCCAAACGAGCTAAAACGACCTAAATAAAAGTAGTAGCATTTTATATATACTTTATAAATGAGTCGGAAGTTTTTCAAAATATAAATTTACGAACTAGATACGGTTTAAATACGAGATATACTTGGTAAGTAATTTAAAGGATATATTATGACTAATAATAGTAAACATCGACGTAACTATATTTTAACTACTAAACCTTTATGCACACATGTACAGGTAATATAATATTTTATAAAATTGCATACACGACATATCATTGCACGACCTAAGACATATTATTAATTTAGGTTGCGGTTAGAGTTATCGCGTCTCGATTTCCGTGCACACTTTCTCGTATTGTATTACTTATTGCTTGAGGTGAATTTCATAGCATAATCTCTAAGGAGGGCGTATTGTTGATGATAATCACCTTTCATCTTATTCAAAGCAATTTCCTTTGCTTTATAAGCTTTCGTATATGAGATGCTTATTTGGAACTTCCTTTGCAATTCATGCTGTAATTGTTGGAATTTATATATCTAGTTAACCAATTAACTACGAGTACGCAGCGGATATTAGATCTAGTTAAGCAATTATGATTAACACACAAATAATAAACAAATTAAAGGAAAAGAGAAACATGAAAAATAAATAGAAAAACTAACCCTCGTAGTCACCCGCAAAAGAAACAAATAGTGATTAAAACAATCACCTCTACGAGTGCTTACACAAACAAGTCAAACGAATACGCTACGATGCTAGTCGCTTGCTTCACGATTGACAAGCTAACACCACGTGTTCTTGTTCTAGCTTCAAAACTAATTCAAATACTTAAAAGTATACGTTCGAATAGTTTGCAAAAGAGGTAACAGAAAGTAAATGAAACAAGAATATAATTCTTGTTAATAAGCTTGATAAGTTTGACTATTCAAACCAATGTAATCTTGCAATCTGTCGAATGATAAGAAAACAATAATAGTGAGTAGTATTATAGCCGTGTGTTTTGTGTATTGTATGTATGGGACGAATTCAAGAGATTGGAATGAGGTGTTTATATAGCCCCTCAACCCTAATCTTTTAACTTGTTCCCTACTCCAAGTCTTTTCAATTAAGACCTTAATTATCATTATAATTTGCACACAAATCCTTTTCTAGAATCCTCCAAAATCTACCACTTTTGGGAGGAGGACAATAGTTCTCGTTTCGACATTTTAAGCCCTCTCTTTTATATTCGTGAAAACCCATTGATACTCGGCCCATAAATCATATAACAACACCCGAGCCCACAATTTCGGACAATCCAACACCAGCACTAACTCAAAATTACACTTAACCTACTATACAAAAGAACTAGTTGTGACTTTTGATATCAAATGGAAGGAAATTTAACTTCAAAATCAATAAGAAAAAAATAATAGTTGGTATCACATTCGAGATTCATAATGGTTTTTATATATAATTTTACAACAAATAGCTATGAAGAATATGGTGCTTTAGAATAAATATGCCTAAAATTTGTATTTCAAAACAGATAAGTTTGACCTGAAAAGTTAAAATGTACTCATTACACACTTACATGTATGTTGAGCTTCGAATTGAAGCTATTAAAATTTGAATGATTGAAATACATAGGCAGCACATGAGTTGCAAACTTGTTTGTGTCCCAAATGAGGAAGCAATCATGTTTAGGAAGTTTCCATGATATAAGATCATCAAGTTCTTGTTTCTCAACCATATTATATAGTTTGTGCAAAAAATCAGGTACACGACGACCACCACCACCAGCCCGATTACCTCTAACACCTCGTCCAATGGCCACATTTTGTGTCAAGTCAATTACTGTTGCAAAATCATCAATGCCGCTCTCTGGCACCTCAAGTTGATTGTAAAATGTTTTCAAATCTTTCTCAATATCAGCAAAGACAATGCTAGGATCTAAATCACCAAATTTCCTTTTTCCACCAATGTCTTTGGAGAAAGTGAAAATGGGATTGCGGGACAATGACTTAGTGATATTTTGGACCTCTGACAAAGTCTTTTCCATATCAAGTTTGAATCATTGTATTCTGTTAAAAATTTGTTTTTGTCCTACAAACTTTATAAAATGTAGCTTTGAATTCGTCTGTGGCAACACAAAGTGATGGCATATTATTGATAACTTTAGATTGCTTGCTTCTCCTCTTGATAGTACTCCTTCCGTCCCAAAATAAGTGTATTTTTCAATAGTATAATTTTTTATCAAGTATCATATAACACAAAAAAGATATTTAAGGTCAAAGTTGAACAAATTTGACTTTGAAAAGTCAAACTTGACAGTTATTTTGGGACGGAAGGGGGTATTTAGCAAGAGTTGTTTTCCTTCTTGGAAATGCTTCTGCTCAAAATCCAAATGTCTCCCTCCCATCTTGTTAAAACCCTTTTAAAATTGTATTTAAATCGTTACTTCCTATCAGAATCTCAACAAATGTAGTTCATGTAATGAAAAATACGTACATTAAGAAAAGAAAGACTAACATAGTTATTAAGCTGAGTAGTGAAACTATCCAACGACTTGTGTTAAAGTAGTTAGGCAAAATCTCTGAGGTGAATCGGTGTTCATCGAATATGATGAAGCTAGTACTCGATGATCCCCATGATATGATGGAGTTTGTGTCTTTATCACTAACCATTTTGTATAGTTTAATCACGAACCAGGCTACACTGTGAAACTCGTCTGTCTCCATAGCTAACAATGTGAAATTGTGAAATGAAGCATTTCAACTCCAAGCAAGTTATATACATGTTCATAGCTTTTGTTTTTCAATCATGACCGTTGATTTTTTATTAGTTATAACCCCTACCGTTAAATAATAAGTTATACAATATTCTTATTCCCCGCACATTCTTTGAGGAGAGAAAAATTAGTTAACATACGTTAAAGTGAAAGACATTCTAATATATCTTTTTCTTATATTAATAACAAGCGGGTTCACCCGCGTGATGTTGCGGGCCAGCCGTATTTGTGCCGATTTCAATTATTTAATATAAGGTTTGTGTTGTGTTGGTTTGTATGGGTTTGTGTTGGTTTCTGAGCGTTGGTTTAACTGTTTTAAGTTTTTATTTTTGGGGTTTGTTATATAAAAAGAGTATCTTTGTTAACCTAAAGTTTTTTTTTTAGATTACATTTAGTTTTATTTTATTGTGTAGTTTGTTAATTTGTTTACTCAAGAGTGTTTTAATATTTTTGTAAATTTTAGTTTGTATATCGATTTAATGTTTTTGTTAATTAGTTAATATAAGTTTGTGTTTTCTTTTGGTGTTTTTGTAAATTATGTTTTGTCTAATTTTTTTGTGCATGTATTATGTTTTAAGGTATGGTTTTGTGGATTTTTTTGTATTATATATATATAAATATATATGTGTGTGTGTGTATGTATGTGTGTGTTAATAGATATTGAGATGGTAGTATGTTTGCTTGGGAAATGTAACCCAACCGGTTACTATTTCAATCTCTTTGGGTGGTGGCATCCGTTTGGTTACTTTAGTCAGCTTATATAAGGAGTCTTCCTATCATTCTCTTGAGTCATTAGTAACTATTATTCAGATCTAAATAATCTACAAAAGAATGCCTCGCACTCCAAATTTTCAACAATTAAAAAAGGCCGTTGGTTCTGATGAGCTACATTACGTTTTCAAATTTCTGTTTGTGCAAGAGTTTACAGAAAATGAGGGTTTGATCATGCTTCTTGGTGAAAAATGTGATGATCTAAGAAGAAAGATTGAGAAAAGTGATGAGATGATTGATGAAGGTGAATGTTTCTGCCCTTTTCTTGATGTGGGTTCTGATGGTCTTGAGTGTATGATGGAGACACAAGAGAGGGACCGAAAGATTTTAGCTGGATTGATTGTTGTACTGGATTTGGCTCGTGAGGGGAGGGTTGAGAAGCGTCGTCATGTGTCTATGATGGAGTGAATGATTAGGTTGCTTTTAGGGTATAGTATGCGGATCTTTTGGTTTATGTGTTTTACTTTATGTCTGATCTAAGTTTGGTGGGATCTTTTAATGTAATGGTGTGTCAGTGTACTGGTCTTTGTTTAATGATTACATATAAGATTATGTTTGTGGCTAGTAATGTATTGTGTTGTCTAGTTAACTTTGTTTATTTGTATATATTGTTTATATTGTGGTGTTATTTTAAAACCATAAATAGAGTAACATATATGTTACAAACATAAGTTATAATAACAGAAAGTATCTTTCAAAAGATGCAATTGCATATTGGTTAACTTGCAAGTCTAGTAGATGCTACTGATGATGGTTTTTGTAATTGGCAAAAGTTTTGTTGAGTTACATCATTTTTGCTGTCCGATGCTTCCTGTGGGAAGAGTGGTAGTTTCACTCATTTTTTAGGACTATTATGAGTTATCTCTGTATTAGAGATTCCCTAGGAATGCTCTTCCTATGGATGACAATTAAATTTATGCATTAGAAGTCAACAGGATTGTAGAACCTATAGTTGTTGCACCAAATATAGAGTTGATTAGCATTGAACAGGAAAGTTATGTTACATGATGTTTGGTAGCTGTTATACAAAATAGAAAGTTAAAACATCTGCTCAACGGCAAAGATACATCAACATGACTGGTGCTAGTAGTTTTAGATATTTATATAAGCCATTCTCCATAACCGGTGCTAGTAGCGATAGGTATTTACATAGGTTATTGTCTTTAGGATGCACTTTAGTAGTGTGCAGCTAACCATCAAAAGACNGAAGAGTGGTCGCTTGACTGGTTTGCGAGCAACATCGGACGCTATGCCTGTCTTCGATCTGGTTTGCATACCTGTGTATGCTGGTGATGGTGTTGCTATTTCTGTAGGAAAAAAAACGGAAGTTAGTATTTCAGACAATATTCTAAATTTTACTATTTGTTTGCTAAGCACTGAAAGTTTGTTACCTGGTTCTTTTTGTTCTTGTGTTGGAGTCTGTTGTTGTGGTTCAATAATAATGGTATTCGTTGTTGTTGGAACATAGTTGGTAGTAGGCGAGGTGATATATATCCTTAATGTGGCCTGCATACCGGTTTATGTTGGTGTCGCCATTCTATAGCAGTAAAAAAAGTAACTTCCATTTTAGATTATATTTAGTTTTTTATCATAAGTTTTTTAGATTTGAAAAGCTTACTATCTTCTGAATGTTGAGGCTGGTCTATAGTCTTGTTGGCCGGTTCCATGATGTCCACCGTTGCTGTTGTTGGAATGTAGTCAATAGGAGCCAATAGTTTTGGTGATGCCTGAGGATCTGTAATATAAAAATTGTGATGTTTAGGTATTAGGTATAATGTATACGATACCCGTGAAATGTGATGACAAATGGATTTGTTTACCTGAAGACTGCCCTTGAATCTGTTTTACTGGATCTGTTTTGTCGAACACTTCATCGATAACAAATTCAGTGTATCCTGGTTTGCAAGTTGGATTGTAATGAAACTGAAATGTATGGTTTGTCCCAACAATTGTTTCAATTTCTTTTAGAAAGTGGCTTGGGTCAACATTTTCATTTGATGAAACCAAATTTGCATAATCAACACCAAGAAACTCATCTGCCTTAGGTGTAAAGAATATAAATTGTTCTGGTGTGTTGCCATCTGTTATAGTTGCTCTAAAATTGTATCTGCATGAATGGAATAGTTATGTAAGTGAGTGTAAAATAAGTAAGATTTCTATTTCATATCTCCTTACCTATAGTTAAGAGCTGGTATAATTCCGTGCTGTTTAGAGTGCAAACACAACATGAAGTATAGTACCAGCCTCTGCTGGTATTCACATTCATTATTGTTACTTGGCAAGAAAACTGGACTCCCTAGCAAAGAAGAAAAAATCATATGTCATATATACCTTTTGTATGTAATAGATGTTACAATATAAATGCACATTAGTTGTTGTAACTAACCGTGTAGGTTTCTGGATTATGTGCAAGTAGTACTGCAAATAGGATTTGGTTTTTGTTTTTTCCTGTTCACTGTCTTCTAGACGGTATCTAGTGACACATAATGGTGGTTTCTCCTGGTAGAGTTCTTTGTATCTGTTACATATGTATGTCGTTTAGGTAAAGAAACTTATAGTTAAATTTTATACAATAATGAATAGGGATATATGAATCTTACGCTGCTTTATATTGTTCCAGGCCTGGGATTTTAGGATTTATATAATAGTATGTCGCTGGTGTTGATGAAAGTTGCAGCTCTGTAAATAGCAAATGGTTGCTTTTATGATGTTTATTATGTTATATATATATATATATATATATATATATATATATATATATATATATATATATATATATATATATATATATATATATATATATATATATATATATATATATAGGGAAGGGTTAATGTGAGATCAAACTTAAAGTTGTAAAAATAAGATCTAGTCTAAACNATATATATATATATATATATATATATATATATATATATATAGGGAAGGGTTAATGTGAGATCAAACTTAAAGTTGTAAAAGGAAGACCCATTCTAGACCGTTGGATCATTTTATTTGTGTTAGATGAGATTAGCATTTAATGAGTGACATTATAGTAATTAAATAGGGTTTCAAGGGTATTTTGGAGAATTAAATCCAAATGTTGTCATTTTTTTTTTCAAATTTTCGTCTATTTTTTTATACAAAAATCTGCCACATTTTATATAAAGTAAACTGATACACACACCATAATACTCGATGTATCAGTAAACAAAACTAAAAAATTATTAAATACATCATCCACTGATACACGACCAAAAATTTCAGAAATCATTTGATACATTAGTTATACATACGAACAAATATACAATTTCAGAACACTATACATAACTCGAAAAATCTATACAAAATTTGATACATAACCACTAATTATAACACTTATATTATAAGAATAAATTAACAACTCTTAAATTATAACAAATCTTCAACTTAT
Source organism: Artemisia annua (assembly GCA_014162995.1). Classification (NCBI taxonomy): domain Eukaryota; kingdom Viridiplantae; phylum Streptophyta; class Magnoliopsida; order Asterales; family Asteraceae; genus Artemisia; species Artemisia annua. The sequence goes on from LBNU01022352.1 coordinate 232,436, forward strand.
TTACAACTCTTAAATGAACAACCATTGATACATCTATGATACTTTTCTTTAACAAATTCAAACATTCAACTTGTTTACAACACCTCTGATACACATAGAATACCAGCCCAGAATTTTCAGCGAATCACAACCAACAAACTTAAACTCCGACACTAACCCGATGCCTCAATGATACATGAACCCGACATATCAATGATACAATCAAAATTCAAACCCTGATGTATCAATGGTATCTTGACAAATATCATTTTTCTGAGATATTTTTCCGGCGGTGATGTTCAAAAAGCCGGATCTGAAACCCACCCGCAAGGTCGTCGGATCTGCAAGTCCAAAGAAATACATATAAGCTTTAGAAAATGAAAAGAAAAACATATTACTACTACACAGTCTACACTTGGTCAAATGACTCTTTCTTCAGGATATGTGTTTCACTGGTGAAAATAACCAACAAAAAGTTTAATTAGGATTAATAAAAATAAAATATACCAAAATGGGAATAAGCCATACATACAAAATCCAATACGTACATGAGAATGGAAATTTGGCTAAAAGAAAATGGAGACTAAAATCAATATACCTGTTTTCAATCCAAGCGATGTCGTAAACCGGATCATAAATCCGCCACCTGTGCATATCAAAGATCTTATACTTTTAGATATTTTGCTTATTCAAAAAATATTTTTATTTTGATTTCAACAAGAAATCTAACCGTCATTTAAGACAGGTCCCGCACTTGATTTCGATTAGAGAATCCTCTGGCGGTTGGGATTTGAGAATAAAATCGGATTGTTATGGGTTTTAACCCGAAAATCTGGTCATCGGGGCTATTTCGCCTCCTGCCACCGTTTAAGAGATCTTGTGATTTATCTTGCAGCGGACACCGGAAAATAAATAGAGGGGATGGATCGGTTGCAGCAGACAATGGAAAACAAGATCTATAATTTAAAAAAAATGAAAGTATATAATAAAGCGGCGGCGGCTGTGTTTAGATTTAGGGTTAGAGTCGGTGGAGAAAAAGAGATGGGAGGGAGGAGACATTGGGTGGTGACTGAGATATTGGGAGGTAGTTATGATTATTAAGGATAATTATTATTTATTTTAGAAATATAAAATACCTATATTACCCTTTTCACTAGATATTTAATTTTCAGTTATTTTACTAATTAAATTCCACTTGTCAAAATTCTATTGGCTTTTGAATGTATCTTATTTTTATAACTTTAACTTAGATCTTATTTGAACTCAATTAATATATATATATAATATATACTTATATATATATATATTATATATATTATATATACTTAGTATATATATATATATATATACTATATATATATATATATATAAGACATGTTTTTTATCTTGACTACTACTAAAAGTACCTCTCTTTTGAAACTTTGAAACTCTGCACGAACTCACGCATTATGATGATGGCCTTTCAAGTGCCTCAATAGCGTTTTTTTTTTTCAAATCTATCAGTGAGCTCAATCCCATATTGTCAATTTAATAGAATTTGACCTGTTCATTGTGAACAATTGCAAATATTACTGTTATGAATTTAATGTTGCAATATAAGTAGTTCTTCTAATATTTTTTG
>LBNU01022352.1:256062-297758 GCA_014162995.1 Artemisia annua
TGCCTTGCCTATGCAAGACCCTCAGATCATGAACCATTAATCACTTGCGAGTGAACGCAGAGATAATATAGGGATATACTATTGGGATTCGACCTCCACTCCTTTTGTAGATAGGCAAATTGTGGTGTACTATATTACGATTGTCGAGTAATGCAAGTGCTGCGACCGTTGGAGAGGGCATTGTTATACCATGAATTCCGGGTTATATTGATAATTATCGATTGTGGTAACGTTGCGTGTCATGAGCTTAGCATCATAACAATGTTATATGCACAGGGATGCCTCTATACATTGGTATGTTATCCTTGTTCCGATCTATTAGCATAGTTGCTCAATCTTATGATAACCTTGTGCTCACTTCATATTTTAACTATGGATTACACTAACCTTGTGTTGATTTTTAAGCATGTATTTCAGGTAATGATGTCTTAGCTTGGCATGGTGATATAATGGTCGTGGAGGAGTGGCATTGGCTGGAGTGTATTCGTCACGGCAGATTACTACTTTACTACCTATTTTTACATGTCATTCGTCAAACCATTTTGTCTTTAATGTTCCGTGCTGATAACTTTTTTATTTTTCCACTGCTAACCCTATTTACTTTTCCGCTGAACTTTTATATAAAGAGTACTTGTACTCTAAATGGTTTAGCTAAATCGATGCATCGAATGATATGTTTTGGTCACATTTTAAACGTCCCGAGTTGTGGTCGTTTACTATAAATGTGCCTGGTTTCTATTTTCGTAATACCCCCAGCACTGTAGCTGCCATATTTGAGTTGGGGGTGTTACAAGTACAAAACTGTTACATTGCCTAAGTTACCGATTACTGCCGCTTAAGTCCCCTTCATCATGAACCGTTAATTACTTGTAAGCGCGGATGTTATGAATAGATCTATTTGGGTTGACACCCCGTCCGGGTTGGTCGCGCCAACTTGTTAAACGGACGCATACCATTCGGATTAATTCCGAGTGCCTGGCAAACACTCATTTGGGGCATTATTATGCTTGATTGCATACGAATACGTCGAGCTTCGGGGTCATGAGCTTAAGGCATTGTATTTTATTTTTGGGTTAACATTGTAGTTGTTATAATGGTTGTCCCTATTAAAAATCTTGTGTTCCGCGGATTACTTGTTTACTAAACCTATGATCTCACCAACAATTATGTTGACGTTTTAGCGTGTATTTTCAGGTAACTAACTGAAGTTTGCATAAGTATGTATGGAATGCGTATCGAGTCACATTTTGGAAGCACATCATGATGAAGATTCCTTTGCATTACTTAGCGTTTGGTTATGTATTAAAATCTTACATTTTGATGGTGAAACTCTGAAACTTAATGCTTTTGTAAACTCTTATGTTTAAATCAAACGCTTGTTTTAAAATGACTCACTTAGAGGTCATTCTTTATTTCCTTGTACTTTGTATTCCATGAACGTCACTCCCTCGGAATTCCACTCCGCTGCGACCCGATTTTGGGGGTGTGACAAAATTGATTTCGACGTTTTTGCTTTGAAATCGCTTGTTCAGATTCTTGAAAAACATTAAGAATAGTTTTGACTTCCATGTTAAGTTCATGTTCCCATTTCTTAGCATATGAATGCAAGCGTTGAACACTTGGAGAAAATTGTGTTTGAAACATTTCCCGTCTTTCTTTTGCAGCGGGTGAATGAAAATTGGCCACAGTTATTTCAGAATTCCGTTCAATAGCATTTTCCATTAATTGAAGTTCAACCGAAAATGATTTGTAGTAACGAAATAAAGTAGAATCAATTAACATGCTTAGCTTCTTTTGTATATCATTGTTATGTTGAAGGACAGTATCTAAGCATGTTTCATGATCTGCTTTTGTTTTGAAATAATTGAGTTGTGATTTACACTGTTCAAGATCCCGAGTTAATGCCACATTCTTTTCTTTTAACTTTGCATTCAGAGCTTGACACTGGATGTTCTGATTTTGGCTAGTCATAAGTAAGATTCTCAATTCAGAATCTGTGTCAGATAAAGGTTCATGTTGTTCAATTTGATCATTGTCCAAAATTCAGAATCTGTGTCAGATAAAGGTTCATGTTGAGTTTCTCGAAAAATTCAAATTTTTCGAAAAAAATTATCCAAAATTATCGAGATTATACAAGCTCCAACGAGTCGAAGTGTTTTCGTTCTTATACAAGAGAGAAAAGCATTGAGTAAGCAACGGAAACACCTTTGGAGCAATAAACAAATATCTCGAAACAAACAAGAAAGTAGCAAAATTTATCTATGGTAATGAAAAAGATGTGATAAAAACACGAAACAAACAAGAAAGTGATAAAAACACGAAACAAACAAGTTTTGATGAAAAAGATGTGATAAAAACACGAAACAAACAAGAAAGTAGCAAAATTTATCAACAAATAACGATTAAAAACACAAGTATTGGTTCGTTTGAAAAAAAAACAAAAAAAAACAAAAGTTGCACCTTCTTCTAGCGATTGATACCACTTGTTAGGTCACCATATTGTAAACACCAGTGTTGATTTGATAGAAATAAGATGAGAAATAGAGTTTGGTTGATTAGATCAAATGAGAAGAATAAAAGTGCAAGAGTTTCTTTAATATATTGAAATAACCAACAAGTGAGAATGTTTACATAGACTTCTATTTATAGGTGAGGAGTAGGGCAACACACCTCTCCTCCCTATCTTTCTTAGTCGTGGGCTTTAAGGCCCATTAGACGTATAATAGGACTCTACACGTTTACATAATTCACTTAATAAAACTAGCAACCTATTACATGTACTGAAATAACCGAGACTTGATAAATGTTGATAAACTTAGATCCTAACATGTTCTAATGTGCTTCCCTAATAAACATGCGTCACAGATTTGTCCTGCATGATTTATCCTTGGTATTCCATTTACTAGACCTTTCCTTGTCATCTTGTCTAACGCATCAAAGTTCAGATGACCTAATCTAGCATGCCATAACCATGCTTGGTTATCTACGTTTGCTAAGAGACAAATAGGTGCCACTATTTGTAATCTAATACTGTAAAGTCGATTCTTTGATCTTTCTACCTTCATCAACAATTTCTTGTTCTTATCATACAAAGTCAGTTTGTTTCCATCCATGATGATCTTGCAACCTATCTCTGTGAGTTGTCCTAGACTAAGTATGTTGCTCTTGAGGTTTGGAATGTAGTAAACGTCCGACACAATCTTTTGTTCCTTGTTTCTACATCCTAATAGTATTGAGCCTCTACCCTTTATCTCCACATACGATCCATCTCCAAAACGAACGCGTCCTGTGATGCTTTCGTCAATGTCCTTAAAATGACTCTTGGTTCCCGTCATATGGTTACTTGCACCATTATCTAAATACCATATGCTAGCAACTGTTATAGCATACTTTCCGGGTTGTATTTGTCCTTCGTTCAACAAAACTTCTTCATGTTCAGTTTCGTGCCTAGTCATTAATAGTGATGGTTCATCGTCTTCTAAGATAAGGTTTGATTGTTTCTGGGAACATTTTGCTTTCCTTATATCCCACTCACGTCTACCTTTATTTGACTTATCTTTGTGAGTTGAGTTTTCTCCATTCGAGTTATCCTTATACATGTTGTTTTGCCAGTTCCCTCGTGAGTAGTTCGATCTACCCCTATGTTGGAAAAACGTTTTCCATTTTTTGAGTGTTCGCCTTGTGCGAATAGCAAATTATCCTAGCTTTCTACTTGACCTCCCTTTCGGAGTTTTATTCTTTCCTCAAATGCCTTAAGTTTTCCAGCGATCTCATCTAAGGTAATATTGTCAAGATCGTTTGTTTGTTCTATGGATGCTACTATCTGAATGAATCTATCTGGTGTGGAGTCTAATAGTTTTCTAACTAAGAGTGATTCATCCATGGTCTTTCCTAATTCTTTAGCCTTCGTGGCGTAACCATTTAGTTTGTTGGCAAATGCATCCACCATTTCATTTTCCTTCATCTGAAGGGCATGAAATCCAATCATCAATGATTGTAACCGTGCTTGTTGCAATTTCTCTTCTCCAACGTGTCTCCTTTTCAATGATTCCCATAATTCCTTAGCCGTTTTACAACTTGGTACTTGTAAAATCACATCTTCGGTCAATGCTTGATATAACAAGGCAATAGTTGCCTTATCTTTCTTATCATCTACTTGTGCGTTTTCCTTAGGCTCTATTGTCTCCCATAAACCATGTGCTTCTAATATAACCTTAATTTGTATTGCCCAAACCGTATAGTTTGTGGTTTTAAGTTTAGGGCATTGGTATTGTGCAATAGGTGTTACGGGTTTTACTACATTGTTATTAGTGTTATTCGCGTCGTCACCGGCAATCTTAAAGGTGTTTATAATCTTCACCTTCTACTTGTATGAGAATTCTTACTAGTGTAGTATCACTTAATACTACGGGAACAGAAATAGTTATCCGGGAAACCTAATATAACAGGATCAATATATAGTTCTCGGGATTTCCTAATAGTATAAACAAGTATCTATACTATGTAAATGTAAGATGAAATCCAAAAATTTAAATTTTGTTCTAACCTCATTGTTGTGTTTACAAACACAAGCGTATTCCCTTTAAGTCGGTACTAGATTTATACCAACTACGTTTTCTTTCCCTTGTTCACCCAAGTCAATTCGTGCACCCCTTCGATGTTTGTCGAATTGCTTTCCAATTTACCACGCTTTTACCACGGTGTTCCTCCTATCTTTGTGTCGACTTGAACCCTTAACGTGCCCTAGACTTCTTAATTTTTTCTCAGCTTCCCTCCAAAGTTTCAGAAAACTTTTGGTAAACAACAATTTGTTGTTTGTTGCTTCTCCTTTTTGAATTCCAAGTTCTTATTTCACAAAGTATTACCAAATACCTTTCGGTATTTTAACCAAAACAAACGGCTTTGTTTGTTTTTTTTTCCTTCTAATACTAACGATAGTATTATGTCTCTAAACAAGGTTAACGATGTATGTAAATCCCTGTCGTCTTTGTTGCTTGTTCCTTGTTCAACGCGTTCCACAATACTTACTTCCTTCCTTTTTTTGTTCCACACCGTGCGTTCCCACAACAAATACCCTCGGTATTTTGACAAACAATTGATCAGATTGTTTTCCTACGTGGTTGTTGTTCTTGTATTGCTAGCATGCGCCCAAAACAATTCTCGGATTGTTTTTCTGTTTTTTTTCTCCTCGGTACCTTTTTCTATCCAATCAACCTTTCCCTTTCCAACTTGTTGCGCTGTATATTGCAACAGTGGGTCTTCTTTCTTTTGACATCCTTCTTTTCCAATTTGCCGTGTTAAATGACAGAAAATGGGTCTCATGGTATGTTTTCGTGTGATGTTAATCACCAAACAAAGTTTCTGCAAACGTTTGTTTTCTTTTCTTTCTTTCTTGCCGCGTAAAGCAGTCACAACAACACAACCAAATATGGTCACCACTTCGTTTCGTGCCCCTTCTCGATTGCAATTTCCCACAAGTTATGGACGTGCACTTCCTTCTGTTGCGTACTAGTTATCCAAGCAGCGTTCTTGTTTGAAAACGTTGCGTGTTCTATCCTTCTGAAACAAAGTTCAGCATGTGGTTCTGTTTGGTTTCCTTTTGTTCTCGTTGAATGGTTTCTGGTTCGAATAAGTAACGAGAGTATGGCTCTTGATGCCAATTGTTAGTCCCAAATATGAGAGTCGATATTGAAATTGCAAGTAAATAAATTCTGAATAACTATTAATCGGTCTAAACTTGTATCGATACATATACATGTCTAATTATACTAAACGAATGGCTACTACTCGATCCATCGTGTCTATTCGAAGGGTTGTGTTCATTCGACATACCCTTTCATGTTTTACAGAAAATACTATAACTAACTTAACTAACATTCGGTTATTAAGTTTCCTTTCAACAACTTTGGTCCTTCGAGTTTTAGAGAAGCAAATATCTAGATTATAACTTTCAGTTAGTAGCAGAAGGGAATGCAAAATTAATGCATTTGCAGTGACCATCTTTTTGAAGCTTATTAAACTACGTTCTAAAGTTTTCTTGTCCATCTTTGTTTCTTGATTCTCGAGACTCTCCAGCATCCCCATTAGCTCGGCTCGTATAAGGACCTTATCTTTCTGCAAAGTTTGAAAATTTCAAATATAAAGACACGATGACGGAAGAAGCCAAGATTGGCAAGTTTGATTGGACAGAATGGAAAAATGAGATATGGGAATGATTCAAGAGTAGTTAAACCATGTTGTCTATACATGTTCAGGAAAAGTCAAATGAGTCTTATATTTCTCTATTTTATGACGACAATAATAGTTTCATGTTATCGTATTATAGACAAAAATGTATACTTTACTATTGGCTAGTACATGATTTGATCAAAATAAACTATTTGCAAAAAGTTATAAATCAGAAAAAATTCATGTATTACAAAAATATATATTTCTTGCTATTTTGTTTGAGAGATAATAATTTAATTAAGAGCTTGAAAATTTTTGGAGGAACTAGTTAAGTTACAAAAGTGAAAAAAGATAGGTTATATTAAAAAAATTAATTCCATTTGACAAGGAAATTTTCAATAAAAATAGTAACATAATAATAGGAATATATATATATATATATATATATATATATATATATATATATATATATATATATATATATATATATATATATATATATAGGAGGCCATTCATGTGAGAAATCTAATTTTTTGAGAACGCGAGAAGAGATCCTAGCCATCCATCTAATCCCTCCTTTTTTTTTAATCTTATGGCTAAAATCAAACTACAAATTACACTAACAAAAGATATTTTATTCCAATACCTACTATAAAACTAAAAAAACACACACAACACAAAGATGAAGGTGTAAACTCACATAATCCTCTCCAGTTTTCACACCGTGCAACCACAGATCTTCAATCATTTCCGTTCATTAAAACCGACTACCACCGCAGATCACCTTCATTTAACCATCGCATATTACCGTCTTTCAACAACCGCATATCACCGTCATTCAACAACCGAATATCACCGTCGTTCAACCACCGCATATCACCGTCATTCAACCACCGCAGATCACCGTCATTCAACCACCGCATATAACCGTCGCTCAACCACCGCATATCTCTGTCGTTTAACCACCGTACGTCACCGTCTTTCAACAGCCGCATGTCATCGTCGTTAAACCACATCGATCACCGCAATTAGATAAATATGAATGAAGAAAATGCGAATTTGGATGAAATTGAACCAGAGGAAGCTGAAATTAGTGAAGAAGGTGCTTAGTTTAAATCAGACTACAAAGAGATTTCAAGTAATTTTTATATTTTAATATTATTAAATTAATTTTTATAAAATTAGTTTAGAATTGTAAATTTTGATGTGTTTGTGAAAGAATAGGTTACGAATTAAGTGTTTGATGTTCAGAGATGATTTAGATTGCATAAATCAGAGATTATTTGATATTAAGAAGTTAGTCACATGTGAATTATCGAGATTAGCGATTTTTTGAATATTTAAATATAGTAAAAGTATCTTCACGAGTGAAGAATATCATTAAGTAATGAAGTTTTGAGGTTATTATAGGTTTAAGTATAGTAAAATTATCTTCACGAGTGAAGAATATCATTAAGTAAGCCCGTCGTAGTTGAGGTTTAAGTATAGTACAAGTATCTTCACGAGTGAAGAATTTCTTCACTTGTGAAAATATACTTCTCATAGCTTTTTAAGATGTGTGAAGAATTTCTTTACTTGTGAAAATATATGTCTCGTTGCTTTTTAAGATGTGTGAAGAATTTCTTCAGTTGTGAAAATATACGTCTCGTTAAGGCTACGTCGAATATGTTCAGCATGCCTATCAAGCGAACATCGGACCAATATGTTCAGCCTGTTAAGGCTACGTCGGAGGAAATTTTTCAGCAAAACAAGCCGCCACCGCGCAGGTAAATGTGGCATCTCATCCTACATCGCTTGTGAAATAGAACTGTGAACCCTTATAAGTCAATACAACTCTAACCATGGTTCTCAAGTTGACTTAGAGGTTAGGTTGACCTGTTGCGTAAAAGCTTGAATGTTGCATATAAACATGCCAACTTAAATGTTTGTGTGTTTTAGTCCAATCTAAAATAACATAAACACAGTCACCAACTCACATCCATCTCTCTCGATTGTTGATTTATGAATGTGTAAATGATTTCCTAGTGGCAACTGTTGATTGTTGACTTATGAATGTGCGAATGATGGAATTAGGGATTGTAGACCAACAGGCTGCAGTTTGAGTAACCTTATGCTTAAAAGTAAGCGGTTCTCAGTTTGCTATATGCTTATTAATAAGCAAATAAACACTTAAAAAACACGCTCAAACATTTTGTTATGTATCTCTTAAAATGTTGTTTGCTTGATTTCTAGATGAACAAGGTGTATCAAAGGCTACACGAAATAAGTCTCTTGTTAACACCAGTGATAACAATTTAGGACCCCCGTCTGCTTCTGAGCGTACAACGTCTTTGTATTTTTGTCCTACTGCTAGTAGTAACGGTTCATCTCATTCAAGGTCTTACAGTAGTTTTGGTCGGTATTCTGATCAAGAAAAGTCAGAGAATAGGCATCATGATCATTCTGATCCTTTAAAAAATATTTTACCGAGCAGGTTCAAGAAAGAAGGGTGAAGATGTTCACACTCAAGTGTATCTGCTAAGCCTGTTGAGTCATGGCCTAGGAAAGTAGTAGCTGACTCGAGCAGTGTTAATAAAAGTAGCCTCAACAATGGTAGTACGTTACGGTCTGGTGGTGGTGCCATTAGCAGTGTCAAGACTGCTTTTGAGAGGGATTTTTCGTCACTTGGATCAGAATAAAAACTAATGGATTCCGAGATTGGAAGAGTCCCCCTCGTGCTCAGACTGCTCCTTAGGTAGCTTAGGCATCTTTTAATATAAATTATACATTGTTATGCTGCGTGTGCTTATGTTTGGTCATGTTTATCATAGTTGTCTGTTGAAACTCAAAGGCTCGAAGAACTTGCTGTTAAGCCATCTAGGCAGTTGATTCCGATGACTCCTTTCATGCCTAAAGCCTTGGTAAGCATGTTTTTGAACCTCCTGTTGATTTTTTATACCTTTTAACATGTATATTTTGTTTTAATTTTTTGTAATATATGCTGCATGCTCATTATAAGGAAATGTTGTACTTCAGATAGTTGGGACTGCCTTATAATATATCTGATTGGATTTGTGTATATGGTTTGATTAAGATTGCTTTTTGTTTTTTGGAATTAGAACGATTTGTATAACACAAATGGTTTTATCTTATACATTTTATTTAATATGGTCGGGATATTCGAAATACTTACGGCCAACAAGAGTAACTGTTAGCTTGTGGTGACATGGTGTCAAGTAGCTCATTGAACTTGAATCATCTCGTGTTGGACTTAATTGAAATGAGAACAAAATACCCAAATCCAGTTAGCTATCAACAAGAGTAATCCAATTTGCTTTCAAGAAGATCAATTAGGAGAAGAGATTGATGAGTCATTAGCGGTAGTGTTAGATTATTTTATCATGTTGTGTAAGAGGCTTAATGACATTGTGCTTATCTAGTTTATTGTTAAAAGCAAGTATTTTTTACTAGCATTGAAGGTAAGGAGTTATGAGTGCAATAGCAAGCTAGAATTTATGATTCAAAATATAAAGTTACATTTTGTGTTTTTTGAACATTGCTGGTTAAAAGTGTGCTTGATCCTTGTGAGGGCAATAATCTGAGTCTGGGTGAAGTGATGCTGATAGCGAGGTGAAGTGCCAATTATATTCTTTAAAAGTGGAAAAATGGGTTGGTCGGAAACGGGTCAAATTAAGTAATTTTAGCGAGGTGAAGTGCCAATTATATCCTTGTATGCGTTCAAGGATTACATGGGATTTCTCATCAGAAGTTGATGTGATTCTTATCGTATGCATCGTTATGGGGTTTTTGGACGTCGTTTATAGCTTTCTTGCTCGACCCTTTTTCCCGCATACTTGTATACGTTCTTGACTATGGTTACGGTTGGTGATAGACTCTACTCATTCTAGTGTTCTCAGCTCTGTATCTTGTATGCTCTTTATGCCTTATTTGTGTACAAGGTACATGAGTTTCTAAGTGTATGAGGAAATCTGTATACACACATGTGCGTACACACACATTAGGTGAACCATGATGAGGTAGCTTGTTAACTAATATTTGCAACAAAGATTGTTGGCTTCTACAATAGTCGCAACTTTCATGAATCCATTTTCATTTTAGTTATTAAACTATTGATGAAAAAACCTAAATCATAGAAGCTTTGGGCTTGTTTGTACTTGGAATGATTGGTGGTCACAAGGTGTTATAAATGGTGAAAGTTCTCAATGTATGTAACTTTGCTTTCACTAAGAAGTGCATATTTATGGTAGTATCAGTAATTGTTCTATTCTGCTCATGTGGATAAGCATATTAGGTTTGTCAGGATAGGTACTAAGTAGACTGTTATATGCTGATACTATACGGATCGATCATGCACAATTTGGAAATGCAATAGAAACGCTATAGGATCGGGCTCTGAAGGTGCTGACAGCTCTCTCCAGAAGCAGTATAACAAGGTGACGATAGTGTTCATTTTCTTTTAGCATCCTTAGTGTACATGAAATAATGCTTGTTTGCTGATGGTGATTGCGTTTATATGGATATTTGCAGGACTTGACAGTAAAAGCATCTGAAACAATTGCTCTTTCCATCTTGAAGTAAGTCCTACAAGAAAAGGTCAGTACTTTGTGATCTCTGTTTTGTAAAAGCTGTCTATTTTTGGCGCAACCACTTGATGCAAATTGTTGTTATTTTGGGATACATTGTTTATCCAGCCTCATGCTAATCTAGTTCCAGCCTTGTTAAGGGTATCATATATTCTTTTTTTCTACCATGCTTTATGATGTGTGCTAATCTAATTCTAACTTGCTTAGAACCACCAGATATATTGTCTCCTCCTAGTGCTTTGTTAGCAATTACCAAACACTTATCTTTACTTCAGGTGACTCCCAATAATATGGATATCGCTAAGGTTGTTCCTACTTATCACTTGTACACCCCAGCTGAGGTTGAAGTTGTTATCGATCACCTATAAAATGGGAGTCTTAGTGACAAGTTTTAGACACTCTTCATTTGGTTTCTTTCAACATGTATTCTGTACTAAATTGCTAGGATTTATCCTTATTTTCATTAAGTATGACATTTGATCACATTGTAGTTATTATGTTTTTTGATGAAATCGTGGAGATGTAGAACTTGTTTTAAATTTTTAAAGAATGTTTCTACAAACCAGACAGTTCTTTCATTGCAATGTGTGATGATTCTGTTATGACTAGACATGGTTTTGTAACTTAGTTTTCTTATTACCAATGGAAGGCGACAGTGAAGTATCAACAATTCACTGGTTTCGAAAAGGATCACAATGTGTCTAGACTTAGTATATGAGAATTTCTTAATGACTTCATTATCAAATATACGTACATTTATACACTTTTTTCTTCAGGTGTGAGTAAACTTTCTTCACTAGTAAATACACGTACATTTATACGTTAACATATACTTATCTTCACTAGAAAATATATGTACATTTATCCATCATCATATATTTTTTTCTTCACAAGTAAATAAGTTATTTAAACTAGTAAATACATGTGCATCTATACTCTTTTTTCTTCACTTGTGAGTAAATTTTTTCATTAGTAAATATATAGTATATTTTTACATAAGCATATATACTTTTTTTTTCACATGTGAAAATATCATCAAAGAAAGAAATTTGGATTTATTATCGGATTACTGGTTATTTAAGTATAGTACGAGTATCTTCACGGGTGAAAATATAATCAAGGAATGAAATTTAGATGCTATTAGCGGATTTTTTTTTCGTTATTTAAGTATAGTATGAGTATCTTCACATGTGAAAATATCATCAAGGAAAGAAATTTGCAAGTTATTAGCGGATTAGTTGGTTATTTAAGTATAGTACGAGTATCATCAAAGAAAGAAATTTGGATGTTATTATCGGATTACTGGTTAATTCTTCGCAAATTTTATGCTTATTCCAAAAGTTATATACATTCACATGTGAAAATATACGTTTTGTAGCTTTTTTAGAACTTCTTCACATGTGAAAATATACGTCTCATAGCTTTTTAAGAATTTCGTCACATGTGAAAATATATATTTCGTCGCTTTTTAGGAACTTCTTCACATGTGAAAATATACGTCTCGTCGCTTTTTAGGAACTTCTTCACATGTGAAAATATATATCTCGTCGCTTTTTAAGAACTTTTTCACATGTGAAAATATACGTCTCATAGCTTTTTAAGAATTTCGTCACATGTGAAAATATACATCTCGCAGCTTTTTAGGAACTTCTTCACATGTGAAAATATACGCCTCGTCGCTTTTTAAGAACTTCTTCACATGTGAAAATATACGTCTCATAGGTTTTTAAGAATTTCGTCACATGTGAAAATATACGTCCCGTAGCTTTTTTAGAACTTCTTCACATGTAAAAATATATGTCTCATAACTTTTTAAGAATTTCGTCACATGTGAAAATATGCATTTAGTCGCTTTTTAGGAACTTCTTCAGATGTGAAAATATACGTCTCGTCGCTTTTTAGAAACTTCTTCACATGTGAAAATATACGTCTCGTCGCTTTTTAAGAACTTCTTCACATGTGAAAATATACGTCTCGTCGCTTTTTAGGAACTTCTTCACATGTGAAAATATATGTCTCGTCGCTTTTTAAGAACTTCACATGTGAAAATATACATCTCCTAGCTTTTTAGGAACTTCTTCACATGTGAAAATATACGTCTCATAGCTTTTTAAGAATTTCGTCACATGTGAAAAAGAATTTCACAAATTTTCACATGTGAAAATTTAAAATTTTCGAAAAAGATTTTTTCTGATTTTTTTTCCAAATTTAAAATTTTCGATTTTTTTTCTTCACATGTGAAAAAAAATTCGTCACATGTGAAAAAATTTAGAACTTTTTTTTTTAAAAAAAATTTCACATGTGAAAAAAATATACGCTCATGTATAAATGTACATGTATTACTAGTGAAAAAAGTTTACTCACATGTGAATAAAAATATATACGCTGATGTATAAATGTACGTGTATTTACCAGTGAAAAAGTTTATACGTGTATTTACTAGGGGAAAATGTTTTTTCACACGCGAAGAAAAGAATATGTACTAAGTCAAGCGTTCAAATGAGAAGTCATATTTTGGTGAGAAGGTGAGAATTGATCCTAGCCACTCATTTTATCTTTATTTAGCTTTGATCTAATGGCTAATATTAGTTAACCAATTTTTCTGAAAATTTCAAAAAATTTCAAAAAATTTTGGAATTTTTTTCGTCAAATGTGAATTTTTTTTTTCACATGTGAAAAAAAATTCTCTGAATTTTTTTTTCAGAAAACTTTTTTTTGGAATTTTTTTTTTGAATTTTTTTTCGTCACATGTGAAAATTTTCAATTTTCACATGTGAAAAAAAATTTCACAAATTTTCACATGTGAAAATTTCTAATTTTCACATGAGAAAATTTTCAGATGTGAAAATTTTCAATTTTCACGTGTGAAAATTTTGAATTTTCACATGTGAAAAACAATTTCACAAATTTTCACATGTGAAAAAAATTCACATATGAAAATTTAAAATTTTCGAAAAAAAAATTTTCGAATTTTTTTTTTCTAATTTAAAATTTTCGATTATTTTTCTTCACATGTGAAAAAAATTCACATGTGGTGTTATTTGTTCGGATGAACATCTTGCGCTCCATCTTATTACTTAATCTATCTTTTAAGGATCAAACTATCAGTTTCATAGTGGCTCCGACTAACTATGTGAAGGTCAAACAGAATTACCGAATCACTCGTTCTTTTAACCAAATTTGGGAATGTTTTAGACGTATCTCCTTTTTCACAAGAATGTTCATTTTGGCCATTTATAGTTTAATTTCTAACATAACAAGGATTTTCATAACGTTAAAAGGAATGAAAAACAAAGATGAACAGTCAATTACCAACTTTTAATAATTTATGTTAAACCAAATTTTATACTTATTTCATTTTCACAAGTGAAGATATTGCTAATCTTTTTCACATGTGAAGATACTTTACAAATCCCCTAGCTACATTAAAACTTAATTCGTTTCTAATCCTTTTCACACGTGAAGATATTCTAATCTTTTTCACATGCAAAGATACTTTAAAACACAATCTACATGTGCTATAATTAACGGAAACAGGACATAAAAATGTTAGTGTGTCAATATTGGGTAAACACAATCCCGATCGATCAGTTTAT
The DNA here is from genome assembly GCA_014162995.1 of Artemisia annua. Classification (NCBI taxonomy): domain Eukaryota; kingdom Viridiplantae; phylum Streptophyta; class Magnoliopsida; order Asterales; family Asteraceae; genus Artemisia; species Artemisia annua. Next base: position 270,410 of record LBNU01022352.1, read on the forward strand.
ACAATAAAATATAATCAAAACACTTTGATATACCTATCCAAGATATAACTCATACAGTACTAAAACAATTATACTTGCAACATTAAAAAATGATTTAAAAACATTTAATACAACAAATTATATCAAGAAAATTGACAAGAGTAATTAAGAGATATAACCTTCTGAGTTTGTTGCTTAATGTTACAAAATCGCCCCATATCATGTGGCTGAAGAATTTGCTCAGTTATAAACATGTTTATAAACATGCTTATACTTTCCAGATACTCTTCATTAATTAACACTATTATCCTTGTAAATCAGAGTCCAACTTCCCGATTGATATACCTCTTTGGTCATTTAAGCAGTTGCATCACTTTTCGTCTTCACCAATCTCAAAAAACATATCGTTAAGAAGCTCAGAGGCAGAAGGCCTAACTCATTTCTGTCCGATCTACTACCGCATTGTAATTCTCTTCGTACAGCTCGGGTGCCATGTATTCTGGTGTCCCTATCACGGAATGAGGCATGTGGCTCTTTCCTACTGCCGATGCTAAACTGAAGTCACCAATCTTAACCTGTTCATGTACATTAGAAGTCAGTAATCGTCTTACCAAACACTCCCGATCCATATTCAAACCAAACAGACAAATAATAAAATGCACAAATAAACACAAAACTTGAAATCAGAGAGCATATTTACCTTTCCAGTATTCCCATTGATGAAGATGTTGCTACAATTGAGATCTCCATGAATGACGCATGGCTCATGGGTGTGCAAATAATCCAAGCCTTTCAAAATTTGTCTTGACCACTTCTTTAAGACTTTTAATGAGACACACTTGTGTTTCCTCTAAAAACCATAAAGAACTATCAGGTTTTCGTTCCTCAAAGTCTTTAGCAGTTTAATTTATGAATATAGTCTCTTTTTAGCATACTCGTCTTTGTCTCCATCAAACGCGTTCTATCTTCAGGACCACAATAACATCATTGTTAAGATCCTTGTTGCCAGATTTCCTACCACCCATGATAATAGATGCTGCAATGGAAAAAAGCATATATCAGCTATCAAAGGTTCTCTATAACTAAAAGTATTTGTCTAAACTGTGGTTGTAGGTTCTTTACCCATTTAGTCATGGCTTACACCTTTAACTTTTGAAGCTGTTATAATTTGAAGATAGAGTATGCGATAATCACGTAAATGAGGCTGCATTTTATTGCATCAGAACAATGGCGGGAAACTGAGATTATTCAACTTCTTATCTATTTTGTTTACGTTCTATTTCAGCCTTCAACTTTGGTGAAGGGCGGTGGGTCAAATGTGACAGTTGGCCTCTCTATTCGTGATTTGGCTGTAAATAGTGGTTGTCAGGGATGTGGGCTTGCCGTTTAACTCAGCGAATTATAGTATCCTAAGGATAAGGTACACTAAGTTTGTTACTATCTATGTCTCTCTCACAAACAACCCGAATACATATCAGTAATAAGTGTGAAGAGTGATATTGAAATTCTTTTAAGTTTGCTATAATATATCAGAACTCAACATTCAGAGGTCTTATTGTCTGTAGCCTACCGGTGAAGTTATTCTGGTGTACCGAGGCAACTGCAGTTTTATTGACAAGACTCGTGTTGCTGAATTTGAAGGCGCTTCAGCAATCCTAATCATTGACAACCAAACAGGTTCGTCTTGTTACATGCCTAAATGTCACTTCATCATTTTGATAGTCTAACTTTGAGTTAAATCTTTATTAGCATCAAAATAAAGTGAATAGTACTTAGTACTTACGCTTTTGGGTGATTGAGCATATGTTATTCTCTCGCTTTTGGGTGATTGAGGATATATAGATTAACTTATATGTAGAATTTATAAAAACGTCCATTGCTATTCCTGAAAACAGACACTACCTGGTGTTATATAGCTAACCTGACACCTGATGAAGAGGAGATTTCAAACATGATTAACAGCTTAGCTACAACTATTGTTGGTCCATATATTGGACTCCAACCATGGTCAATCTTAACTTGCAAGTGAAAAAAAAGCATATGCAATTAAAAAGTTGAAAAAAAGCATATATGTCATTTTCATGGAACTTGCAGAGTTTAAAAAATGGATCATAATATTGTAATTTATTTAGCTTTCCCCAAAGTCAATAAGTATGGCTGATTATGTTTTCTGTTCTCGACATACTTTTGCAATATACATGTCAAGCATGTTTCAGTAAAGTATAGCTATGAAGTATCTTGATGTATGTATCAAATATGTAGTTTTGAATTTATGATAATTTTTTTGGCTTACAATCAATACTTTTCTTGCGAACCAGCCAACCAATTAAAAAGCATATGCAAGTGAAAAAAAAATAGAAAAATCACAAATAAGATGGTAGTAACATTTATAAAGTTGAGAAGGTTTAACTGAATACAAAACTAATGATTATTTAGAATCTAAAATATCCTTCTAACTTAAAAACCCAAGTTATTAGAGCATTTGTAGGTCTAATCACATTTATATGATTACAAGAGAAGTATTTGGTTTATATCAAGTGATGTGTTCCCTGTTGGTATAATGTTTGGTTCGAACCAATGAGATTACTTTTGGTTTGTAGAAATAACTAAAATCTAACATATGAAAAAATGGCATTTATACGTGTGGACATGATAATTCACTCTGAAACTATATTAGTTTACACATAAAAATGTAGCATCTTGTTTGAAGTTCTTGTCACATGAAATTTGAGTGTTGGGTAGGTTCTTCAGCTTCATGTTATATTTTTTTTTCTATAACTTGTCTTCTTCATGTTATAATAAGTATCGTGTTTTTATTCAATGACTTCCAACTAGTGCAACTTAGACCTGGTAAAAATTTTTGACAACGACAACCACTACTAGGCATCTATGTTGGTTGATTATTTGGTTATAGTTGTGATTACAAGATAAGTATCATTTATATGATTACAAGATAAGCCTATGCCGTTCTTAGTAAAGACTAAAGACAGCATAAAAGAGGAGTCAAGTTTAAACTTCTTACCTGAGAGTTGGCCGTTGATGAAAACATACAAAGCATGACCAGCTGATTGGACTAGAAGTGGGCCATTTCCCACTTTTCAAGAATCCCTCGTTGGAGCAAACCCTGACACTGTGAGTGAGGAAAAGAAACAATTAGCCCATGGCAAAATAGACATGTTCAATAATGGGCCAAAACGGGTAACTTTTGTTGCGTGTCAGCCTGGAAGACTTGCGTGTAATCAATCTTTCATTTTGCCTTTCAAATACTTGTTGGATAGGAATGATTTTTTTTTAATCCCAGTATAAGCACTATTTTAGTGGTTACAGAAGTGTCGATATACAGAAGTCTTACTATTCCAGCATTAGCACTTTCAGTTGAATGAGCCACAGTTCTACCGAATTTCCTGCTTGAGTTCAATGAAGTGGGAGAACTAGAGCCATCGGGAAGAAGTTCATGACAATACTTTGACAAAGTTCTATAGCTCATGTCTCCCAGATTGATAAGCCCACTAGCCAATTGCTTGCTGGATTCCATGGCATATGGAGCCATCAAGGTTCCACTGCTGGGTGAGGTTGAAGGACTTACACCTGGAGAAGGGGACTTAAGCGTCCTGTGTTTGACAATAATGGATTGTTGGAAGCATAAGCCAACTACCTGGGCCCCACAGCCATTGGCCCATAGCCAATATTAACCCAAGAGAGTCCTTGTCCTCCCAGCTGAGATATTGGGTAAGTGAGCACACTAAACTTGTTTTCGAGAGTAAGTGCGTTAAAGCAATATATCTGCCACAAAAACATAATACAAAACACGAAAGTCAATTATGACATGTGCAAGTTAGGGATTCACCACCATCTAATCTCAGTACAAACTAATAAAAGTCGTCACTAGTTACATTACATTTCATATTTAAGATATAGATTTTTTTTAATATGATCCATGACTATTCTAGAGATCACTCTATTGTAAAGATCGCAATTTCACCCATTTACTTAGGAATGGATCAGCTCTGCTTATGTTTCATCTTTAACGGGTAAAAAACAGGTTAAAAGGAAAAGGATAGACGCCATCCATGGGTTACCCACCAACCAGTGGCACAGGGCATGGCCAACATAAGGTAGGTAAATGGCGATGTCCCCAAAGCAAAATGGATGAAACGCGGGCTTGAACCCAAAGCTCCACTTATGGAATGCTTAAACTTTGATAGAAAATGTCAGACAAGTTAGAGGTCGCCCAAAGTGTATTTTTAATGCGAACAAACCTTCTAAATCATTTCATTAAAAAAATAATTACTATTGACATGACAACTTTTTGAGCAAAATGTTATTCTTAATTTGTTATCAAGATTTATGTAACTCATGATTATATCTGACTCACTTATATCTTACTAGAAACTAAAAATTCAGATAACAAGTATTCCAGTCAACCTGACGTGACCTTACCTCTTTTGATCTGCACAATTAAACAATGTTTTGACCCAGTACCCAACCCGTATGCGCTGCCCATTTTGCCACCTCTACTTTATTAAATCAATCCAACTCGAATTAAACAAAAACTTAATCTCGACAACTATACTCAGCACAGTTCCATTCTCAAAAAGGATAGGAACTGGATAAGTGTCTTAAAAAGACAGAGAAACTTCGTAAATGAACAAGAAAACAAAGCTAATAGTGAAGTCGGTGTAAAGGGATACATACTTGTGAGCCAAGACCCATGGCCACTATCCGTGGACCGCATCTGACCATATACACAGTTGACCAAAATCTCAGGACGTGAACATAACTATGTGACCTTAAAGAGTAAAAGCGAACAGCTCTAGGAGAGTACATGGAATTTTCCATCTAAGATTCATCTCTCTCGCTGTGTGATGATGGACCTGAAAGCCTCGTCTCTTCACTAGCCACAACCAATAGCAAGGGGTGTGACAATTTGAATCCTTCATGACCCTCGGTCTCTTCCTGTGTAGTCTGTATTTGTAGAAATGTGACTGGATTGTCACGAGTTTAGACCAGTTCACTAAAATTATAACCGTCATCGACATCAAGGACTTGAAATCCATTGGAGTAACCAAGTAGGTGGACATTCTTGACGATTGACAGACTAAGTTCTAGTCTATCAAAGCAAGACCACAGGAACTGTTCAAGCAAATAAATATCAAGTGCTCAGAAGATTGGTGGAATATGGATCTAGTCTTTATAAATTCAAACACATGCAATAAGAGCATAATGAAGCAATACATGAACATGACTTAGCAAGAAAGAACAAATAAAACACAAACAGATTGACTGAAGCATCGAATTGTATATTCAAGCATACTATTTCACAAACTTAAAATTCAAAGGTTTCAGGGTTTTTGAACTTTCAACCATCGAATTGTATATTCAAGCAACAGAAAAGCGAATGCAACCTTTCAAAACCACTAAACTCTTACTAGGTGCATAGCTTCTATTAAGCATTGGGAGTCCTATCTCCCTAAACTTTTCTGACTTCACATCGAAAACGATAAGCACAGTGTCGAACTTACCTACCATGAAATAAATACTGTGGCTCAAAAAAGTTGGTTTTGAACAACGCGACTTGGATTTAGAGAGGTATTGGGGATTTTCTAAAAACTGAATCTTTGTCCATGTGTTGAATCTTTGGAAATAGGTATAAGCATTTAAGCCACCGTGAGAAGTCACTTGTAGAACCTTGTAATCATTGTTAGATGAGTCAAAATAGAAAGCATCAAGCAACGTGTAGGAGCGAGGAGAATTCAGCAAAAACTTCTTGTATGCACCTGTCAATGGATTCCAAAACGCGAACTCACTAGTGTCTGGTAATTCTACAAACACCAGTCCATCCAAGCTTGCAATAGGTGACCCCTTTAGTGCTCCATTAAGATGAGGGACAGATAATGGGGCAACTGAACGGTTATCTTCACAATCAATACTTTTCAAAGAAAGAAGATCTTTATAGTCCAGAAGTTTATGGTGGGTTAGAGATTGACTGTTTGTTAAATGTTGAGCGTTCTACCTAGCAAACTCACACGTCGATATGAATGATTTCCATTGTTTTCAAACACACATGAAACAACCTAGGGGGTTAGGAGGAAGTCTTGGTAATATTACCGACTCTATTATATCATGTGGAAGCTCCAACATAGCAAGAAGTCTTGTTAATATTTCCGACTCATCTATTATCTTAAGTGGAAGCTCCAACATAGCCGAAAGTCTTGGTAATATTTCCGACTCTATTATCTCATGTGGAAGCTCTACCGCAGGCTTTTTCAGACTCTTTTTGCCACACAAAAAAAAAAGTTTTTCCATGAACCTATCGTCCATAATGGAGACAAAAGCATGCGAGATTTCATCTTCTGCTTTGTGGCGCAAACGTATGATCAGTAAAAAGGTTTGGGATATCTTTGTGTATGGTTTCGTGTTACCCAGGCCATCTGTTCGGTATATATAAGGAGAGATAGGATTGATGTATCGAAACTGAATATAAATACAAAAGGGTTAAGATTTTTAATATGGAATAATGAAAAAAGATAATGATATGGTATGGCAGATATTAGCATCAACAACCCAAAGGTATGTGCTGCTATTTTCATTTTAATATTTGTAAGCCTAATTGTCTTCCATAGCATTTCACTTTTTTAAACAGACCACTTTGGTGTATAATTTTCAGTGTGATCCAACAAAATGACTAAATACAAGACCATGTTCATCACTTCATCACTCCATCATATGCAAATAAGTGAAGTTAAATGATTAATTGCATTTTTATACAACCAATACATTGACTATATAGCATAAATAAGATAAAAGCTATTCCAGATATACTGTACCTAGGTGCATTTTTTAATATCTTGCCTTTCTAAATGAACTGATGGATTCCAACATGTCTGTTACATTTTTTAACTTGTTTTAGTTGTCGTCTTCAAGTCAACCTCTAAATGGGATGCTAACGGATAATGCGAAATAGCTAATTTGATGTCCACCTACTGATCCAAATACAAGGTATCTTATGATTCACAGAATTAACAATATGAGAGGCCTTAAATTTGATTAGTCTTTTCCAGTGTGAATGTTTAGAACTAACTAACCATATTTGTTTCAACAATATGATATCAAATACCTTCACATGTGAAGAAATAAGGTATCAAATACGTTCACATGTGAAGAAATTTCTTCACATGTGAGGGTATTCAATACCTTATTTCTTCACATGTGAGGGTATTTGATACCTTATTTCTTCACATGTGAAGGTATTTGATACCTTATTTAAAGCCTCTAAAATTTCAATACCATATTTCAAGCCACATATCAGACATAACCGTAAGTACCATCAAGACAACTAAAATAACAGTCGTGAATAAGCAGAAAAAGTTCGCAGCTTGCGAAATACTGGTTCAAGCATTTCATCAAACAGTTGGTATGCATAATAAACTAAATGAGAAAATATCTGATTATAAAAAAGCAATATTCGAATTAAACCCCGATTATAAACATCTGAATAACGAAAGTGTAAGAGTTCAACCTTTTGAAGATCCAATTTTAACCTAATAACCACCAAATTACAAAAGCAAACAACTATAAGATCAAGGAGATGATGGAGATTGGTCCTCTAACAGTGGTGATGAAGATCATAAAGGTGTTGCTATGGTGGCGATTGGTGGTTTGTGTCGTTGTGGTCGGTGGAGATTTGTTATGTGTCTAAATGTGAAGGTCAACAAAAGTCAACATGAAGGGTCAAAGAGCAGAAAAGTCAAACAACCCATAATTCAGTTGTATAAATACATTTCTTGTAATCAGTAGTAGCAATCAATCAATTCAGTTGTAAAACTTCTTCTTCCTGTAAACTCTCCTCTATCAAATAACAAAGCATTGTTCTTCTTAATTCGTGATTTTATTCTTATCTTCTGGAATTGCCTATTAAGTTGAAAGTACTACTTCATTTCCATAGTGATTTCTAGTAGTACATATCATTTGGTATCAGAGCCCTTTCCTGGCCAAATACATTCAAGTTTGTTACACTGACTTTCTTGATATTCCGGTCATCTTCTCCGGCGAACTTCCGGCAAGAAACAAGATTCCGGGAAAGAAATCAGCCACCACTGATTTCACTGTTCTGATTATATCTGGTTAGTGTCAATCAATTGTACTACCACAAGATAAGCCGGGTTTTCCGTTAAATTTTCTTATCTTGAACAAGCTGGTAAGAAGCAATTGGATTGAGTAACCCAGAACAGCACCAGTGTGAATTACCCCAATTGGTCAGTGATTCTTCATTGTTTCAGTGATTAATCATTGTTGATGAGTGGTAATACAACTGGTACAATGGTGGAAACCAGAAACAATTCAAGAACTCAAGATCCTACAATGGAGTCTCTGCAAAGAATGATAGCAGAGATGAGGACTGAGTTGATGACAGAAATGAGGAGTGAGTTGGCAAGAATGAGATCTGGGGAAGGCACAAGTAATGGTGGTTCTAATGGTGGTTCTAATGGTGGTCCAACTATGTCATATACAAGATCCACAAAGATTGAATTTCCCAAGTTTGGGGGTGATGATGTGAGGGGATGGGTTTACAAGTGTGAACAGTTCTTCAGAGTTGACCATATTCCTGATGATCAGAAGGTAGCCTTGATCTCTATTCATTTGTTTGATGTTGCTTTAATGTGGCATAGGCAATTTTTGAGATTTGTAGGAGAAAATGTAGATTGGATAGTTTACAAAACTGCAATTCTTAAAAGATTTGGTAGTTCTTTTGATGATCCAATGGCTGATTTGAAGAATGTTAAGTATGAAACAACTATGGAGAACTATCAAAATGAGTTTGATAAATTGTTGAGTAGGGTGGAAATTGATATGCCTGAGGAACAACAAATTAGTTTTTTCTTGGCTGGGTTGCCTAATGAAATAGAGTTAGCTGTTAGAATGTTTCACCCAAGAACACTAGCAGATGCTTACTCTTTGGCTAGATTGCAAGAAGCAACTAATTTGGCTGTGAAAAAGAAATGGAGACCACCACTATTGAGTACACCTAAGTTTGGAAACTATCAATCCAGTGGAACCATTACTAGTCCTAAACCCATGGCATTGCCTGCTCCAAATGCTAATTGGAGAAATAGACCACCTAGGAAACAATTGACACAGAAAGAACTTGAAGAAAAAAGGGCTAAAAACTTGTGTTTTTACTGTGATCAAAAGTACTCCCCTGGTCATAAGTGTCCAAGTCAAATGTTTTCTTTGGAAGTGGTGGTAGATAATGAGGAAAGTGAAGAAGAAGAGATTGTGTATGAGACAATGGAGCAGAGTAGTTTTGAAAATGATGTGGAAAGAGAGCCTGAAATTATGCCACAAATTTCTTTACATGCTCTGAATGGTGTCCAAACTTACCAAACAATGAGAGTTATTGGAAAAATTGGTAAACATGAGCTTCATATTCTGATTGATACTGGCAGTACCCATAATTTCTTAGATGCACTCAAAGCTAAACAAATTGGCTGTGATCTCAAGAATACTTATCCTTTACAAGTCAGTGTGGCAGGGGGAAGAAATTTGTACAGTAATACTGTGTGTGATGAATTTTCATGGAAGTTACAAGGTGAGCTATTTACTACCAGTGTTATGTTGTTGCCTTTGGGGGGATGTGATATGGTATTAGGCATGCAGTGGTTGTCAACTTTGGGAGAAATGAGGTGTAATTTTTTGGAGCTTAGAATGAGCTTTGTGTACAATGGCAGAATGATCAATTTGAGGGGTAGTTCAAAGTCAACAGTGGAATGGATGAATGCCAAGCAAGCTGTGAAAGGAGTGGTTAATGGTACCAATTTGGCAATGTGTGTATACCCCACTGCTATGTTGAACATGATCAATGCTACTACACCTGTCACAGTTCCAAATGATGCTACTACCACCCCAATCCAAACACCCCTGAAGCTGTTAATTGAAGAATTTGCTGATGTCTTTGAAATTCCAAAAGGGCTTCCACCTCAGAGATCCCATGATCATAAGATACCATTGAAGGAAGGTACACCACCAGTAAATTTGAGACCTTACAGACATCCACCAACCCAAAAGGATGCAATTGAATCTATGGTAAGGGAACTATTGGATTCTGGTGTTATTAGACATAGCCAGAGTGCTTTTGCATCTCCCATTGTTATGGTCAAGAAAAAAGATGGAAGTTGGAGAATGTGTGTAGATTACAGACAATTAAACAAGAATACTTTGAAGGATAAGTTCCCCATTCCTCTCATTGAAGAATTGATTGATGAGTTAAGTGGGTCAATAGTGTTTTCAAAGTTGGATTTGAGGTCAGGATACCACCAAATCAGAATGTATGAAGATGACATTGCCAAAACAGCTTTTAAAACTCATGAAGGCCACTATGAGTTTGTGGTAATGCCATTTGGACTGACTAATGCACCCTCTACTTTTCAGTCTTTGATGAATGAGGTGTTTAGGCCATTTTTGAGGAAGTTTACATTGGTTTTCTTTGATGATATACTGGTGTATAGCACAAGTTTAGAAGAGCATGTGCAGCAGTTGAGAATTATCTTAGAAACAATGAGGTCTAATCAGCTCTTTGCAAAACAAAGCAAGTGTGTGTTTGGGGCTGAACAAGTTGAATACCTTGGCCATGTGATTTCTAGTAAAGGAGTTGCAACAGATCCTCAGAAGATACAAGCTATGGTAGATTGGCCTATTCCAAAGAACTTGAAGCAACTCAGAGGTTTTTTGGGTTTGACAGGATACTATAGAAGATTTATCAAGGGCTATGCTATGATTAGTTCACCCTTGACTGCTTTGCTGAGAAAGAATGCTTTTGGATGGAACAGTTCTGCTCAAGAGTCTTTTGATAAGTTGAAAAATGCAATGGTCAATGCTCCAGTCCTAAAATTGCCTGACTTCAATGAAATGTTTGTGATTGAAACAGATGCTTCTGGTGTGGGCATAGGTGCAGTACTACAACAACAAGGTCATCCTATTGCTTTTCTCAGTAAGACTCTTGCTCCTAGACATCAAACTTTGTCTACTTATGAGAAAGAATTTTTAGCTGTATTGCAAGCTTTAGATAAGTGGAGAGGGTATCTGTTGGATAGACATTTTATAATCAAGACAGATCATTTCAGTCTCAAGTATTTGCTTGATCAAAGAATTACTACTCCTACTCAGATGAAATGGCTTCCTAAACTGATGGGGTATGATTATGAAATTTTGTACAAGAAAGGATCTGAGAATGTAGTGGCTGATGCACTTTCAAGGGTTCAAGCAAATGCAGAACTGCTACAAATCAGTGTTAACACATTGTCCAGTGATCTCTATGAAGAAATTAAGCAAGCTTGGACTTCTGATCCAGAATTACAAGCTGTCATTGTGAAACTGCAAGCTGACAATTCTAGTGCCAAACACTATGTTTGGACTAATGGTCAGTTATTAAGAAAAGGTAAATTGGTCATTGGTACTGATACAGAGTTAAGGAGGAAAATTTTGGCATACTTTCATGCTAGTCCAGATGGTGGTCATTCAGGTATGCAGGCTACTATGCAAAGAATGTGTGCTCATGTGTATTGGAAAAAGATGAGGAAGCAAGTGAAGGAATTTGTGAGACAGTGTGATGTCTGTCAAAGGTTTAAACCAGAATTGGTTGCTTACCCTGGTTTATTGCAACCTTTGCCCATTCCTGACACAATTTGGACTGAGATATCCATGGATTTCATCACTGGATTGCCAATGTCAAATGGTAAGACAGCTGTTATGGTCATTGTGGATAGGCTTAGTAAGTATAGCCACTTCATAGCATTGAAACATCCCTACACAGCTAGTACTATTGCACAAGTGTTTTTGGATACAATCTACAGGCTACATGGGTTACCAAAAGTCATTGTCAGTGATAGAGATGCAATTTTTATGAGCAAATTTTGGAAGGAATTGTTTGCTGTTTTGAAAGTCAAGCTGCATACTTCAACTGCCTATCATCCTCAAAGTGATGGACAAACAGAAGTAGTAAATAGGAGTTTGGAATGTTATTTGAGGTGCATGTGTGGAGATAAGCCTAAAGAATGGACTACTTGGTTACCATTAGCTGAATATTGGTACAATACTTCTTATCATTCTACTATCAGAACCACACCCTATCAAGTTGTTTATGGTCAACCTCCACCAGTTCATATTATGTATGCAAAGGGTGACAGTAAAGTGGATATGGTGGATAGAACATTGGGAGCAAGAGAGGAGGCTATTAAAGTGCTCAAGTTTCACATGAAAAGAACTCAAGAGAGAATGAAGGAAATTGCTGACAAACACAGAACTGAGAGAGAATTTGTGGTCAATGATTGGGTCTACTTGAAGCTACAACCTTATAGACAATCTACAATCAGGCAAAGCAGGAATCACAAGCTCTCAGAAAAATACTATGGTCCTTTTCAAGTGGTACAGAAGGTGGGTAAGGTAGCTTACAGGTTACAATTGCCAGCAAATGCTCAGATACACCCAGTGTTTCATGTTTCCCAGTTGAGAAGGTACAAAGGTGAGATTCCACAAGGGCCTGGAAAGTTACCACAATTGAATGAAGATGGGCTAGTGGCAGTGGAGCCATTTGCTATTTTGGATAGGAAGCTGGCTAAGAAAGGGAATGCACCAGTGGTTTATGTGTTGGTGCATTGGACTAATGGAGCTGTTGCAGATGCTACTTGGGAACCTTATGATGAGATTGCAACCAAGTAATTTCCACTATTTGATATGAATGCCTGATTGGTTGTTTGAGGACAAACAACATTTGAAGAAGGAGGCATTTGATATGTGATCAAATTAGAAAGTCAAAGATCAAAAGTCAAACCATCAAAGTCAAACAACAACAACTTAACTGAATTTCCCGCCCATGTGAAACTTACCAAAATCATTTGTATAAAAACACTACTTGTATTCAATTGTAATCATCTATCAAAATTGTATTCAATTCTTCTCTCTGTAATTCACAACTATCAATAACAAATCCTTTTCATTTCAATTCGTGATTCTTTTCTAATTTCTGGAATTGCCTATTGTCTTGAAAGTACTACTTCATTTCCTTGAGATTTCTAGTAGTACATATCAATATGAAACTGATTAGGTACAATACCATTGCCCTTTTGTCAAATGTGAATGAGTTGCAAGTTTCCAACTGTAAATGTAACAATATATATGGACATGAGTAACAATTTAATACGTTAGAGGTTTTTTATTATTAACAGATGACATAGTTTATTGGCAGTTAGTACTGAGCTTGCTACTCAAAACGGTTAGTTTAAGTTCGATTTAGTCTTATAAGGAAAGGTTAGTTGATTTTGCCTTGCAAAGCAAGGAATCCCCATCTCATTACTTCCATAGGTGCTATAATTTAGTTACAATTAAGTAGGCTTATTCACCCGTCATCTCTATAAAAGGAAGTGAGGGGTGAGACACTAATTGTACTTTTTTTTATTCCTCACATTTAGTAAATGTTTAAGTGTAACATATCCCATATGTGTAAATGCATTGGCGCTAATAGAGATTAACGGATCATAACCCTAGGTCGAGTTTTTATTGGAGTATCCTTGTTCATGGTTCCACTTCTAAATGACCGGTTTATTGGATTTATTCCAAATTTGTATTAGTGCTTATTCGAGAGAAGAAATCACACAATGTGATGAGAGCCAAAACAAGAGAAATTAAACGATTAAAAAGTGCTTGGTTCGTCAATAATTTGCGCGGTTGAGAAATTAAGGTTGCAGACTGTTGGACGCATAGATAAGATCTAACCATATGTATCTTTCATGAGAAGTTTGAGCATGGAGATATAGCCTGTTGAATTTTCTATAATTTTCTTTTCATTTTTGGTTATTGTGTGGCTAAACTTTTGTTGATTATACGCTCGGGTTACATGGGTTCACGATTTATATAAGTTTGCGATCAATGATTAATTAGGCAAGAAGGTTTTCAAATCAAGATCAAAAGAAACAGGGTCGATTTACCTAGGGTTATAGGTGATCGTGCTTTGGGATAGAGATTACTATGGTTTCGGGTTCAAGCTCCAAAGGTGTCATCTCTCTGGAACAATTTTGGGTTTCTTGAAGTTGAAAGGTGGAAGGGTTTCGGTTGTTCATTAAGGGTTATCTAGGTGATCATTTTCACAAAAGGTTCTTGGAATATTTCAGGTTTTCAGCTTAAAGAAGGTTTCTTGGTGGTGAAGTTAGTCGATTTGGCAAGGGTTAAATCAAACAGGTTTCTTTGATCGAAGTTGTTCAAGGTTTGTCGTTTAGGTTAACATTAAGTTATTGTTGGTTTGCAATCTTTTTTTAGGTTTTAATACGGGTCATTGCAAGGTTACATCAACAATGGTTTTGCCCTCATGGTTAATTGTTAGTCGATTTTGGNTTCAGGTTTTCAGCTTAAAGAAGGTTTCTTGGTGGTGAAGTTAGTCGATTTGGCAAGGGTTAAATCAAACAGGTTTCTTTGATCGAAGTTGTTCAAGGTTTGTCGTTTAGGTTAACATTAAGTTATTGTTGGTTTGCAATCTTTTTTTAGGTTTTAATACGGGTCATTGCAAGGTTACATCAACAATGGTTTTGCCCTCACGGTTAATTGTTAGTCGATTTTAGGTGGTTTTTTTCCTAGGTTGAATAGATTTCACAAAGGTCTAAGGGATGTTAATGACTAATCTTGACATTGTCAAGTTCTACGAAACTAGTATTTTGCACCGTAGAAGATGAAGATGAAGGCTTTGTTGACTAAGCATTAATAAAAGTTTGCAATAGCGATTACAAAGCTAGCAGAGATGAATACTCGTCATAGGGTGAGATGTTAAAGAGTGTACAAAGTAGATTGGGCTTGCGTTTGGGTGACCTATCCTACGGGAGGTGAACCAGGTGACGAGCGAATCGGAAATTAGGGAAAAGTGGGACACTTTATACATGAGGAAGTCTCTAGCTAATCGTTTATACGTACAAGTTGAAGTTATAAACCTTCTATATGCTTTCGCATAAGAAGGAACCTGAACATATTGACGAGTTTCACAAGATGGTAGGTAATTTAGTGATTATATATACTGCTGCATCGGATGAGGATCAAGTGTTATTGTCACTCACGTGTTTGCTGCCATCTTACAAGAATTTGTGGAGCCTTTTCTATATGGTCGAGATACTTAATTCTAGGGAAGTTCCTAATACGAAAAAAAAGGTGATTGTGATGAGGGTTATATGTGATGGGGAGATCTTACAAGAGGTAATGGTGCAGGGTAAAGGCAGTCACAAGCAATGTCACGGGTGTTGCTTTCTTTCATTTGATTAAAACTTGGTTTTGCGATTGTACAGACTTCACAGGTTGTACGGTATGTATGGAATAGGAATTTGGGACAGAAACTTGTAATTAAATATTGAATTGAATTGTATATGATTTACAACTGAATGTTTACAGAACCTAACCTATTTATACTACATGAATCGGTGCAACAAAGAGGCATACCAATTCACTAAACGTTGTAACTTATCTAAACGTTGTAACCTATTCTAAAACGGTTTATACCGTTAATAAACCCAGCCCATATACAAGTTTCTGGATTATACAGAACTTACATACATATATATCTAATAATACTAGAAGGTCCTTATACTTTATATTAACTAACTACTGATTATAACATTAGTTCCAACATTTTCCCCCTTAATGATATAATCAGTGGTTCTTGAACTTCGAGAGGCTTCATTTGTCTTTACAGCAATGTGGGTTCATTGTCGGTTTCATAAATGAGATGTGACTCTTCTTGCTTGTCTTTCTTCTTCCATTTGGTGCATTCCTTCGCGAAATGTCCATGCTCACCATGTTAATACAAATATCGCTTAAAAACGTTATTTATATTTTACGATCTTTGCTAAGTTTTGTTAATGACAAAGTGTAAACTTTAGTTTTTAGTAAAACATGATTTTAGTTTAAAGTCTTGCATAACTAGATTTTTGCTACATTTACATTTCATATAAAACACAACATTTTCATATTTCTTAAATTAGAAATGTCACATCCCATTTATGGTAAGTTTTGTCACCTTACATTTATGGAAAGATTGTGTGGTTGACTAAACAAAGTTCTTACACAAGGTTTGTGTGTTTGACTCTCCATAGGGTTCTTACACAAGTTTTGTGTTTGACCAAGTATTTATGTGATGTGACTTTGGATGGTTTGGCAAGTTATGGCAAAACATAACTGTCAGACCTGGCGGAACCCTCGTGGTACACGGGCGGAACCCTTCTGAGGGTTCCGCCATATCCGCCAGGCTTGATGGTTGTTTTGCTATAAATACCAAGCCATTTGCTAGCTTTTTTCTTTTATCACTTCTCATCATATTTTGCACATACATTCATATCTTTCATCTAACCCTTAACATCTCATTGTTGTGAATACTCTTTTGTAGCAAAGAAGTTCACAAGTACATATAAAGTTACAAGTATTCAACTCAACGTTGCAAGACTTGTTAGCTTAGCATCGTGTAGACTTTGTATAGTTTACACTTCATTTGATTGTGTGTTATAAGTTGTGATCGGTTAGTATTTTAGGCCTTAAAATACATAGTGATACGGGAGTGGTTGTACCCTTGGTAAAGAACTCGACATCTAGCTTAGTGTCGGTAAACTTGTAAGCGACGTGTAAGGTTTTCTCCGCCGGATAAAGGAGCTTGTTGACTAGTGAAAGAAACTCTCGAGTTGGATACTCGGGGCGTGGACGTAGGGCAAGGAAAAGAGAGTTCCTTGTAGCCAAACCACGATAAACAATCGTGTCATGGTTTGATCATTTCTTTCTTTATACTTGCATATTGTGTATTGTCTTTGTGTTCATATCTTTGATTAAACGGAAAGTTTCAAAAGGTAATTAAACTAAAAACGGGTAAACTATTCAACCCCCCTTCTAGTTTTCCACACACCACATTCATAACACCTGAGTTTGCTCTTGTCTATGCTTCCACGACTAGTACCTTCTCCATAGCTACTTTTGTTTTTGGTGAAGTTTCTTCCATGTCCTCTACCACCTCCTTGATTATTTGAATTTGCCAATAGAAGTTTGTTTTGATAATTGTCTTCTGGTTCTTCTTGGCTTTTAAGTCGTTCTTCAAAAGCTATTATTCTTCCTACGGCTTCTTCAGATTGCATTGTATCAATCTCTTGATATTGTTCGATAGACGCCACGATCGGTAGAAACTTCTTTGTGACAGAATTAAGCAGTTTCCTCACGAGTACTTTATCTTTTAGAGTACCCCCAAGGCTTTTATACTTGGCTTGTATGCTACTTAACTTCCCTGCAAACTCACTTGCACTTTCATTCGTTTTCATCTTTAATGTTTCCAACTCACTTCTCAAAGTCTGCAAACGTGCTTTCTGAACTAAATCGGCTCCAAGATGTTTAACTTTGATTGAGTTCCATACTTCCTTTGCAGTCTCGTACTGTGCAACTTGCATTAGAATATCTTCCGGCAATGTTGTGAGGATCATTGCTTTTGTTGTATGCATCTTTCTTACATCTACTTTTTCTGTATCTTCAAGTGTTTCCCAAAGTTCATAGGCCTTTAAGATTGTTTCCATCATAATTGCCCATGTGGTGTAGTTTGATTCATTTAGTTTCGGACATTGAAGTGCTATATTTTGCTCACGAGTTGGTGTAGATGTATCTCCTATCTTCATGCTTTGTTGCTTTCTTACTTGCGTACTTTCTTACTTGCTTTGAAACACCGAGTTTTCTCTTACGGGGTGAAACACTAAGGTTTCTCTTGCTTGCTTG
The DNA here is from genome assembly GCA_014162995.1 of Artemisia annua. Taxonomy (NCBI): domain Eukaryota; kingdom Viridiplantae; phylum Streptophyta; class Magnoliopsida; order Asterales; family Asteraceae; genus Artemisia; species Artemisia annua. The sequence goes on from LBNU01022352.1 coordinate 288,158, forward strand.
CTTACGATCAAATTTCTTGCTGTTTGGGCTACTTGCTACCCAATAAACTTGCTATCTATGCTACTTGCTACCTAGCTTCTTGCTGATAAATGAACCACGATGATCCTACTTGCTTGATGGTTTGAATCAAGGGTTCTACTTGCTATTTGAATCTTAAGGTTCGGAACTTGCTATGAACCTAAGGAATCGGTTTTGACTTGCTGAGAATCACTAGGATTCGGATTAACTTGCTATGAACCACAAGGGTTCGGTTAACTTGCTACTTGCTGAAACGAATTTTTTGAAGAATTCGTTTGTCTTACTATGAATCTCAAAAGATTCGGTCTTTGCTACTTTAATCAATCGGGATTTTTTTGCTAATGGGAATTTCTATCTTACTAACAATCAATAACAACTTTTCCTAATTTATATGGAGTAGTAAAAAGTAAATAGGTTGAAAGAATTAAAACCGGTCGATTAGGGCTAACACCAGACGTGCTTTCTTCTTCTTCAGATGGTGGTTACTCGATGGTTTCTTCCTTTTTCTAATTCGTGATTCTAATATCCTTCCCTCGTTCTTGATCCCCCTCTGATTGATTAAATATTTTCCAGAAAAAAAAAACAATTTCTGTGTTGTTAACAGAAATCGGTTTTCTTCTTCTAACTTCTGAAATCAGTGGTTACAAGTTCTGTAACAGGAATTGTTGTTTTCGTCTTTCCCTGGGTCGATTAATCTTTAGCTCTGATGCCAATTGTTGCTTTCTTTCCTTTGATTAAAACTTGGTTTTGCGATTGTATAGACTTCACAGGTTGTACGGTATGTATGGAATAGGAATTTGGGACAGAAACTTGTAACTAAATATTGAATTGAATTGTATCTGATTTACAACTGAATGTTTACAGAACCTAACCTATTTATACTACATGAATCGGTGCAACAAAGAGGCATACCAATTCACTAAACGTTGTAACCTATCTAAATGTTGTAACCTATTCTAAAACGGTTTATACCGTTAATAAACCCAGCCCGTATACAAGTTTCGGGATTATACAGAACTTACATACATATATACATATCTAATAATACTAAAAGGTCCTTATACTTTATATTAACTAACTACTGATTATAACATTAGTTCCAACAACGGGGTAGACTAGATCTAAAAAGGCTCTATCATATGTACATATGATGGATTACTCATTATATTTTTAGGGGTATGGAAGTCGAAACGCACTACTCAGAGATAACCATGAATGCCGTGTGTGGGAGACTAGTAAGGTTCGAGTACAAATGATGGACGGATCAAGTTTCGTGTTGGAAAAAATCATGTATGTTCTGCAATTAAGGTGAAACCTGATATGATATGGTTCAGAATTATTTAGAAATATGGTTTTATCGCGAGGTTATAGTCAGGCAAGATTAAGGTTATAAAGGGTTCATTGGTGGCACTATTAGGAACAAGGTGGGATAATTACATATATAACCCAGACGGTTTGGCAATGACAAGGAAGAGAGCAGAGATTAGTCAGGATAATCCGGAAGGAATATCATGATGGAAATGTTATCGAGTCTTGTAATCAAGGGTGTAAACAACCATATAATACTAGGATCACCATAAATTTGGGTGTTGTGGGGATACAATTGTTGAATGGGTTGGTTGAGGAGATGAATCAGACACTCTATGCTCAGCTTTGTTGTTTTCTAATTAAATTTGGTATGTTTGAAGGTTTTTTAGACAAAGTTTTAGCCAGGGCTTCATATATATCATGAATAGGACACCTTCATCATTGATTGGATATAATAATGTCGTAGATATTTTGAGGTTATTTAGCTAGGTTGCTTATATAAAGCAAGTTATGCTTGAACCGAGGGACATCAAGTTCTTGGAATAGCTTGAAGGCATGGTTTTTTTATTAGCTTTAGGGGTTAGTTGATGTTACTACAAACAGAGTGCATTCCAAGGATATGGTTTTCTATGAAAGTGTGATGTATAAAGGTATATTCTCAAAGGGTCTGGTGCATTATGTTTTCACTATAGTCGTGACAAGAAGTTTTTTTTGGGTAAAGGGTTTTTATGACCCTCGTAAATTTATTACTCTAAAAAGACATTTAAGAACAAAGGATGCGAGTGAATCCCACATCTAAACCCATTACTTGGACGGGAAACAAATGCTCCATTTGAGCTTCAACCCAAAACTATCATAACAATGACAAACCAAACTTATGAACAACTATTATAAAGACACGAATTAAGAAACTAGCATCTAAACTGAGTATGAAGACTAATATCCATCACCTCACAAAAACCGTTCCTTAGTTTACACCTTAAGATCATAAGTGTCATATAGATCATAATCTTCATCCTCCAGTAAATTAGCATCATTTGCAAAATGACGATCACACAACTGTGGAATTGAGGTGGAACCTTTGGAAAATGACGATCATGATGATGATTCATAGAATCAATTGTTATTTTGTGCGGGAAAGGGAACGACGACAAGTAATGAATCACTCAGGTATAAAGGTGAAAATAATATAGTTCCTTTAGGTGTTTATGTAGTGATAGAAGAAGATGCATACGAGTCATTAATATTCAAGGATGCAGTTTCTTATGAGGTATTTTCCAAGTGAATGGTTGTAATAAAAGAAAAAATGGATGCTTGATGTGATATGTGTATACGTAAGATGGTTTTAGGCAAAGCAATGATGACAATACCAAATTTTACTTATTGGGAGTATGCACCAGGTATTTTCATACATCTATTTCTTTATATAGATGATATGAAATTATCTTGTTGATGCAAAGCTAAGATCGGGAGAATCAGGGGTTCCAGTTCTAAATAACCGGTTCTTTGGATTTATTTTAACACAATACTTATTACAATCAGTATTCTTCTAAATTTATCTCAGCTGATAATTAAAAGAAAATAATCTATCAAATTGACTCGGACTGAATGCAGAAAAGTTTTCATAAGGGAAAAGTGACAAGTGCTGGTTGGAGAATAAACCTAATATGGATCTTTACACACCACTTTAGCCACAAGGTGTCTCCAACCGAAATAGCTCCACGCCTTAAGTTTCTATCACTTGACAAAGATGGAATATAGCCACAAAACTTGGTGAATGATTGTAACTTATTCTACAACGATGTTACATAGGCGATAGGAATATCATAATAAATGCTCCTAAGGTATAAGGTATATTTAGATTTTTCTTTGTACATATCAGAATTAGTAACGCAAATTTGACTTTGAAGCAAGTGTTAGCAAAAAATTTATCATTCCTGCAAGGCGTTGTTTTACCTGTTGTTTTACCTTTGATGCTTTTTCCAGTGTCAAGGCTAAGGCACTAAGTTGTATTTGGGTTGGGCAAGAGATTTGTGTTTTTATATTTTTGTTATAGGTGCTCAGAAACTATTGACAGGGATGATTTTTAAATTGTAACCATATAGATGTTTTTTGCAATTTACTCCTAAAATTATGTACAACTATAAAATTGAACCACATATCAAATCCAAATATTAAGACGAAGAATGTGAAAATGACTATGCTATGTGTCATGTTTTAAATGGATTATTAGGCATATAAATCCATATACATTAATTATCAATCTCTATCGTTGCACTTGATAGAACTATTTTGGATTGCTCTATCTACTGCAATTTCCTTGGTGGCTATTTTCTTGCAAACCTGTTACAACGTTCATGGATATTAAAAAATGGCTAACAAAACCAAGTACATATAGTCAACTTACCAGTTCAGATCACATATCGCTATGAGAAGTAAAATATGAGTATGTCTGCTAATCTGCTAAGACTAATAAAGTATAAAACAACAAACCTTTCTATTAGCACTATTGCATCAAGAAGGTCATGATTTGTTGTTATTTTCGGCTTTAATTGTTACTTGACTTAATTTTAATGGAGACTAGGAATTGGTCAGATTACATATATAGAAATAAACGAAAGGACTACATGACCAAACATGATCAATTTCTAAGAGATTTTACGACTAGTGAATGAAATATAAATTCATCCATAAATCGATCAGTCTTGATTAATTATTTGGACTAATAAACTCTTAATACTTGCTGGATGATATAGTAGGCCAGCATTATATTCAAAAGTCAGTAAATCAGTATAGTTGAAGATTCCATATGGTTAAAGTGTCGCTCTCTGTAGTTTATTAAGATTTATTTATGTGGCTTCAAATTACCTTTTGCATATGTTTAATAGTTGACAATTAGAGTATGATGATCAAATATTCAAATGCAAGGTAGAAACTAGGCAGAGGATTTTTTGGAGTTAAGGTAGATAACTCAGATTCAAACACTTTTATCGATCATATGAAAAATGAATCCTTAATATTGGAATCTAAAGATATCGTTATCTTGGAAGGCCTTAATTGACAAGGCATTACGAATTTTCTCGGAATCTTCCTGACCCAATTAAGAATCAATGATTTTTCTTTGAGAGAACGAGCTGATTTATGTCTCTGTCATAAAATGTGGTTACCTGAATTTTCTACCTCAAAATGCCACCAAAGTGCGTACTATTCCTGTTGAACCCTGTGTTAATTTCTGAGACAATTTGATGATTGATTTACTTAAGAGCGTTGGCAATGCATGCGGTGAAGGCCACGGGGAGGCTCACCCCGTGCGGTGAACACCGCCGCCGCTGCTGCGGTGAGGGGCACGGTGAGCCCCGATCGGGAATAGTTACCGAACGGGGAGGCTTGATTTTTTCGAACGTTGAAGCCAAAAAAGGACCGTTGGAAGGGAAAAGTGAAGTGGAAAAGTGGGGGGAAGGTGAGGGGTGTGTTGCGAACAAAAAATGAGTGAGGGAATGGAAAAGTGGGGGGATGATGTGGCATAAGGGGATTGGGTGGAAGTGAGTGAAGGGAAATGGGGTGAGGGGTGTGTTGCCAACCCCCTAAGTGACTAAGTTTTCCCGAATGCATCAGTAATTTATAGACGTAAGATAATTCAAGAAAATATGAAAACTATATTGGAAGGATAATACAGTAGAGATTATTACGCAAAAAATAATAATAATAATAAAAAAAATAAAATAAAAAATAAAATAAAAAAAATGGAAAGAAAAAACAGTCAATTGTAAGCGTCTTTTTTAATCAGTTGAAAAAGTCTCTAGTTCCTGTATAGAAGTTAGAGAATAGACTAGACTAATATACAAAAGAAAATAGACTAGATTAATATACAAATAAATTACATTAGTATACAAAAGAAAATTACATTAGTAACTCACAAGAGTCTGGAATTTGCTCGGAAAATGCGTGTTTCTATTTCCTGTATAGAATATAACCAAGATTTTAATAAAGAAAATGTCAACAAATTTATAGCTATCACTCAATCTCTATATAAACTAACACAAAATTCTAACAGATACTAAATAACCAATATGGAGCTCATAAATCACACTGTTTCCTTTATGCTCTTTGTTGTGATGCTTTGTGTTTATTGCTTGGTTGATATCTCGAATGCGTCCATAGTTACAGAAGAGGATCGATATTCCAAACTTCACGTTAAAAGCACATCTTCCCCCAAAAGAAGATCTATCAAGGAGCAAGGAGATACTGGACAGGCAGATGTATGTGCAGGTATGTTTTTACATTTGGCAATAAATTTAGGTGTTGAAACGGGTTAAAAAAATACTTAAGCATCTACATATATAATAGGAATGGTGATGTGATTATATATACATCAATAATGAGCACTCCGCTAATGAAGATACATCTCGAACATGTAAATAAATAGCAAGTGTTTCAGTATGTTTGTTTACAAGTTCCATAAGTTTCTTTTAGTAAATTTGCTATTTAGAAGTATATGTAGTTTATTTTAATGAAAAGATCAATTAAATTTGCATTAGTAAATTTCCATTATATACATTTGATCCTATTTGTTTACAATTAAAATTAAAAATAGGCATATACATTTTATTTTAATGAAAAAATCTCGAGTCCGAACCAAATTCTCAATTTTGAATCAAACCTAGTTCTTGATTCCGAGTATCGCTTACACAATGGAAATTACCATAAAGAAATTCTCATCCTATCATACTAATACCGCATCATATAACTAGATTTCTACATGAACAACAACAACAACAACAGCAGCAACAACAACAACAACAACAACAACATAGTAGATGCTTCTAGGCGAGTGATGGAATGATTTGTTGTTATGTTACGGAGTATCTTTTTATAAAGTAAGATTTTTTTTTCTTTTTTTTCTCGAGAGTATGAGAAAATGATACAGGGATATATAAAGCAAACAGGATCACATTTCCTCCATAAGAAAATGAAGGTGGTGGTGTTGATGGGCACATCAGTTTCGAACATTAGTTAGAAAGTACAATATACTCACAAAAATAAAATAAAACAAAAACAATAAATACAATTAAATAACTCGATCGACCTCTTGATAACATAATACAAATACTTGTAGAAAAAAATATTCAAACCTAGTTAATGCTGACATCATAGGTTTATTTGCTGCCAATTACGCAGTAAAAGTTTATAATTTACTTGCTGTTGAAGAAGAATGTTATAAGTGAAGAAATTGTTACCAAGCCCAAATACCAATTATATTTTTTGCATTGCTTCCATTTGTTACCATCTTAAAGTTTCTCTTTTTTCAACTCCAGTTCAGCTATTTTACTTGTTGTTGACAGCAGTTTATATAAACTAAAATAATTAGAGAACATCGGCCAAAAGATTTGAATACAACAACAAAGATAAGGAATCTATAATTATATGATATGTTTAAGTTGCCGTGCATACATAGATAACAATATAAAGAAATTCCTAGGGATCACAAACAGAAAATTGATATGAATTGTTTCCCTATTACCTGTTGTCAGCCCCATTAAAATAAGATCTCCCTATCCATCATCAATTTCGAAAGTCAATGAGAATTCATTTCTTTATTCAATACACAGGGAGTGAGTATCTGCTTTAATCGCTTTGTGGCTTAATTTATCATAATCCAATCTTTATCTGTTAATCTTTGACTATATAGGTTTTAATCACATACAATCGCATTCACTCATAATGGTTCATAGTGATTTCTCTTGATATAGTGTTGGTATACGCATTGTATGATCAAATTATTGTGAGACTGCATTACAGATGTATACTAGTTATAATGCTATCTCATCTATATTTTTTTGTATTTATCTTCTACTTGTGTTGTGGATAAGTATAAAGAAAATAATTTTTTTTTTTTAAATATTTTATCTATATTTTTTGTATTTATCTTCCACTTGTGTTATGGATAAATATAAAATGTTACTTAATAAGAAAATAATCTTTTTTTTTAAAATAAAATTATTACTACCTCCGTCCAATATTTATAGTCCATCTTTCCTTTTTCGGTTGTCCCAAATTAATTGTCCACTTTCATAAATAGATAGGGAATATAAATCAAGTTTACCATATTACCCTCACTTGTAGTTATTATTACAAATTTAAAGAAGTTGGAAATTAATTGTTAGGCAAATTATTAAAAAAGGTATTATACTTGCCACCTTTTCATCTTCTGGGTAGTGAACAAAATTTTTTCATTTTCAGGGTAATAAACTCGTCTTTTTTTCATCTTCAGGGTACTATGTGACTTGTTAACCGGAAGACACCCACCACAACTACCCAGAAGATGAATTTGTGGCAAGTATAATACTTTTTTTTTATAATTTGCCCTACCCATCACCACTCACTCCGACCACCACTGCCGCTCCGGCCACCTCAACCCACCACCCACCTTCTCCTTCCTCATCACATAAACCATAACGGCTGAGAAACATCTCTTTTCAACATCTCGTAATCACCACAGCCCACACCACCCCACACGAAATGAGGCGGCTATGTTGATGGTGGTGGTGGTTTCAGGTGAACACTGTAGGCGCTGTGATGTGATGGTGGTGGTTTCGGGGTTTTTTTTTTAGTTATAAAATAGAGCGGCGGTATGTCGTGTGCATGGTGTGGTGGTTTCATGTAGCAGATGTCGGCTTTGTGAACTTTGGGGTGGTGTTAGGTAGAAATAATGGCGGCTGTTTTTGATGGTGTGGTGTCTCAGTAGAAATAAAACTGCGAGATGGTGGAGAGATGTTTTTTTTTTTTTTTTTTTTTATTGCACATTATTCACATACATCCTTGTTCAATTCGTTACTATGAAACACAGTTTGAAACAAACATGGAAAGGCAAAACCCCTGTGAAACAGCTAGACGGTTATTACCAAGTGAAGAAACTGAGACCTTTTTTTAGGAGATGTACGAGGGCTTATTTAGGGACATCTCTGTCTTTTGGTGAGACGGGCTCTGCAGATGTAAGTTTCCTGCGGAGAAGCTTTAGATCCTTAAGGTTCCTCAAGAGCCACTCAAATACAGGATTCTGCTCTAGTTTTAGATCTTCTCCTGATACATATACAAGAACATTTTATTAATCATGTACCAGTGGCCCCATGTTCTCACATTTTAATTCATGAACGAAAAATAAAGGACCAGAAGAAGAAATCCAGAATAAACAACACTCTAAACCAACTTACTTACTAGAGGGGTCAACTTTGACCATTTAGTTATAGATGGGTTGACTCGGGATGCCTTTCATCGCTAAGAAGTCAACGGGGTAGTAGAAGATAAAAAGGCTTGAAAGGAAACATGTTAAATGGTTCGAAAGTCACCCAAAGTATTAACACAATAATAACGTTTTCTGAAAATATCTTACATTGTTGTATACGAAAATGTTAGAGATAGGTCAAGAAGTGTTGTGTAATAAGCCAACCTTAACCGACCCCATTTGATACCCCGGTGCTATGACTTACTCTTCAATGCATGTTAGTTCAAGTGAAAATATAAACACTAAACATACTCTAACTATCCTAAAGAACTGAGCTAAATGGTTCTGCCTGTAACCAACAATGGTTTGCCCATTGCAACAAATGACCAAAGTATAGTTTGTACTTTGTCTTCTAACAAGTCACATTCAAAATCTTGTGGATCAACAGCAGTTAGCACCAATAACTTTTAGTAATAACTGTGTTGGGTTAATCACAATCTTTACCCATTTCTACCCATATAAAGGGTCAAACCCGAAGTCAAAGTCAACCACAGAAAAAAGTCAACTGCTGGAGGTTACTGCCAAATAGCAGTTACAAAACGAAAAGACACACCTGTTGGATCGAACCAATACAAATCGAACCAACACATCTTTTACTTGTACCTTTTCAACTTGTATAAATAGATTAGATTCTGTAACTTTACATTCGATGACATTTTTATAGAAATAAAGATTACTTTCGTTATTTTGGTATATCGTTGATTTAAAGATCCGTAAATTGGGCCAACAATTGGTATCAGAGCCAACATCATCATATACCAAGGATTCTACTTTGCTCTGAATCGAAGGGAAAATCCCAGAAAAACAAATCGGTACTATTTTTCTTTTCTGCAAATTTCTTTTAAAATTCGAACCACAATCATAAAACTGAAACCAAAATCACTTTGTGATTCATAAAAGATACACAAATAAATTTCTAGTCGCCTCGTAAATAATTACCGGCATCTAGAAAAGAGGTATCACAAATTTGCAAAAGACCGATTGGATTTTTTT
>LBNU01022355.1:8953-27180 GCA_014162995.1 Artemisia annua
ACAAACTCTTTGGCGCTTGTTGCTCAATCACATGTTCCTTCTCCACCACTACAACACAATGTTTATCATCCAGAACAGGCTTATCTCAACAACCCATCGCAGTACTCATCTTATGATTCCACAATGCACCCTCCTGCAAATCAATTTGCTTCATATGACAACAATGACACCTTGTCTTCACAACACATTGCTAATGATGACGATGATGATGAGGACTTTAGCAGTCTTAACCAAGGAATTGCACTCATTGCTCGAGCTTTCAACAAATTCTCAAACAAATCCAACAATCGTCTTCGTACATCTTCAAACACAAGGAATCAAGCTGTCATTCACGATGGTCGCGTTGAAATTCAGAATCGTAACAGCGGAAGATTTGGATCGGGTGGTTATATGGGTAACTCCAATTCTGGAAAACGTTTTAATAACAATGGAGGATTCAGGAACAATGGTGGTGTCCTTCAGAAAAAGGCCGAAATTGTTGATACTGGGAATACTGAATCAGGGAATACAATCATCAGATGCTGCAACTGCAATGGGATAGGTCACTTGGCAACTACATGACCATCACCACGAACTCAAGGCAGCAAGTATCACAAGCAGGCATTACTCCTAGCTCTCAAAGATGAAGCCCGCAGCAATACGAATGCCAACGACAGCAATTTCATGGCTAATGCACATTCCGATGATGACATGGAAGATCTGGAAGCTGCTGTTATGCTCATGGCCAACATGCATGAACTCCACATAAGTGACTCGGGCCCAGTGTATGACACCGATGGTCAATCTCAGGTAACTGATCTTAACTCATGCCTGATACATGAAATTGCCTCCCCATCTGCATCTGCATCTAACAAGGAACAAGGCGTTCAAAATGAATCATTGTTATCTACACACACGAATACTCAAATGCACACAAAAGTTATATTTGATGATTATCAAATTAACCCAGTTGTCACATTTGATGATTCGGATAATGAAACTGTCAATGATAACAATGCTCATGTTGAACATCTTGATCCTTCGTCTGGTCCAGATTCAAAACTTCAGTCCCTTCTCATGACTAGTAAATCTCAAAATATTAAATGCCAAGAGCTTAATGCTAGATTGAAAGAGAAAAATGCATTATTAACTAGGGATATTGAGTGCTATAAATTTCAACTGGAAAATGTGGAAAAACTTGTTCAACGGGAAAAAGGCTTTGAAGTTGTTTTTCAAAAATCTTCTCTTCACGAAAAAGAGTTAGAACATCAATTGCTAAAATTATAGAGTCTAAAAATAACTTAGCGAAAAACAAGCGTTTGAACACAAACAAAAAATTGCACAACTTGATGCAGTCATTTTAAAAACTAAAACTGAGTTGTCAAATTGTCTAGCTGAGTTCAAAGAACATAAACGCAAAACCAAAGAAAAAGTTAAGTCATACGTAGATGAGATTGTTGAATTGGAACATAAGCTTAAAGAATTTCAAAATGTTGTATATAAAATTGGTAATTCAATGACAAGAATTCAAAAGTTTTCAGTAAAACGAACAAACAATGGTCACGGCTTTCCAATTGGAAGTGAATCACCATGTTTTTTACGAGTAACACTCAAAGAGATTCCAAAGTTATATAGTGTAGATCATTTCTTTGACGATACTGTTGTTCGTACTATTGTATATGATTGTGAAGAAGAAAATGAAATTGAAGAAGAGAGTCGATCAAAAATGGAAAATGTTAAATACAATATGCCTTTTGATTACTCTAAAATGCCTCCAATAACTGATATTTTTACCTCTCAAAAAGAGAAATCTGAACAACCATGGTACATTATCAAACCTCAAGAAGTTACTTCTTATGTAGCTCCTGTTAAACCACTGGTGCAAATTAACGGTCCTTTACCAAACAATGAAAAACTTCAACCTCTTCCTACTCGTTGTCGTGTACTTCGGTATTTTGACACGTTTAAGAAAGATATTGAACAATTAGATGAAGCAATAGAACGCAACTCTCAAATAACGGTTTTTACTATTACTACTCCTCATGAGAGAGAAAAAAGAGAAGTGTTTCAAAAACAGTTTTTACCTATTGCTCAACACTTGCGTCTATGTGCTAACCACTGGGAACAGGAACTTCAAAAAGAGGTCTCATCTATGATGAATGTTTTTCAAGAATCTGAACAAGCAATTTTAAAGCAAAAACGTCGAAATTAATTTTTACAAAAAGAAGCTGATCGACTCTTAGAACATGTTCTCAGTGCTGATATAATTTCTGTGGTTATGAATTCTCTTTATGAATCAGGTACTTCTATGCTTGTTGATGATCACTGTGACGATATTGAGTTGTTGTCTAAACAAATTGAGACATTAAAAGATGAAAACATGAATCTCCGACAACACAACGATGATGTGCAAAACAAACTTTCTAATGAGATTTTTCAACTCAACAAAAAGCTTGAAGGGTGTCAAAACCAAAGTCTTGATTTCGAACTGGAATTGCAAAGTCTTAAAACTTCCACATCTTTTCAAAATGATAATGAGGAATTAAAAAGTCACATTTCAAAATATGAAAAGGAAATTGCAGAATTGCAAAAAGTTTCAGACCATTGGCAAAAGAGTCGAGATAACTATCTCTATTCTAACAGAAAGCTCAACAGTGAAATCCAAGATAAACGTCAACATTAAAGTAGTAGCACCAGGAATGTACTCATTAGACATAACCAATGTAGCACAACACACTAAGAAGTCTAATTCGGATCCTTCCACTTCTACAGGAATAGTTGCCACTCATAGCGTTAGCAGATCCAAGCGTAAACGAATGAAAAGGAAGAATAGGATTTTGCAACGTAGAAGAGAGACACTAGAAGCCTCTAAAGTAGTAGAACGCCCTAGGAATTTGAATAATACTCATCTTGCACTAGATTTAGATTCTGATTTGGCAAATTGTAATCCTAATCTTTGTGTAACGAATGATGAACCTTTAAATGTTTTGAATGTTAATGCTTCATGTGTGTTTTGTCATAAAATTATGTTATCTGGTGATCATTCTAAATGTGTTGCAAATTCTCTTTTATCTCGTTTTAAGAAACGTACATCAGGCAGGAAATCTAGGCCCACTAATGCTTCAAAATCTGTGCTAGGACTTATGCCTTGTGTAGTTTCTAAGAATGATGTAGTCAACCCAGTAGTTGCGAACAATAACCCTAGGAACATGCCATCACTTAGCGAATTCACTAAGAAAAAGGCTAAATCTAGTTGGAATTGGCAACGTTGGTTACAAAGAACACATAACTTTAAATGGATTCCTAAAATTGTTAATATGTGTGCTTCTAACCCAACGGAACCCACAACTTCTTCGGGTTCCACCCTTACCATTGTACCATCGTCGTCTCTTTTATGTGATGCAGGTGGTGCAAATTGTTCTCTGGATTGTTGATAGCGGATGCTCCCGACACATGACAGGCAATCTCAAACTGTTAAGAAACTTTGTCTCAAAGTTCATTGGTACTGTCAGATTCGGGAATGATCATTTCGCTGCAATTATGGGGTATGGGGACTATGTCAGTGGGAATATCGAAATTAGTCGTGTTTATTATGTTGAAGGCCTCGGTCACAATCTATTTTCAGTCGGTCAATTTTGTGATGGTGATCTGGAAGTTGCATTCAGGGAGAAAACATGCTTTGTTCGTGATCTACAAGGAAATGATCTCATGTCCGGCACACGTGGAAACAGTCTTTATACAATTTCAATGTCCGACATGACCGCTTCCTCTCCCATTTGTCTACTTTCAAAGGCTGAATCGACAAAATCCTGGTTATGGCACCAACGCATGTCACATCTCAACTTCAGAACTATGACTGATCTTGCTCGCCATAAACTAGTTGACGGTCTTCCAAGGTTCAGATATGCAAAAGATCACTTATGTCCCGCTTGTGAACAAGGAAAGAGCAAACGTGCACATCTAAGTTCTAAACCAGAACCAAGTACCGATCATGTTCTTCAACTTCTTCATATGGATTTATGTGGCCCAATGCGAGTACAAACGATTAATGGGAAACGATACATTCTTGTGATAGTCGATGACTTCTCCAAATGGACTTGGGTCTACTTTCTTCGAAGCAAAGATCAAGCTCCATCGATGATAATCACCTTTCTCACGAAAATTCAGGTTCAACTTCGCAACACAGTCAGAATTGTAAGAACAGATAATGGAACTGAATTCAAGAATCAAACTCTTCGTGCATACTTTGAGAAAGTTGGAATTGAACATCAAACATCAATTGCACGGACTCCCGAACAAAATGGAGTGGTCGAAAGACGCAACAGGACGTTAGTGGAAGCCGCACGAACGATGCTCATTAATGCTCAATTACCAGATTATCTTTGGGCAGAAGCCGTCTCTACCGCATGTTACACCCAAAATCGTTGTATGATCAATAAACGTCACAAAGTCACACCGTATGAAATTGTTCACAAACGAAAGCCCAACATACAACACTTTCATGTATTTGGATCTCTTTGTTATCCGAATAATGATCGTGATGATCTTGGAAAGCTTAAGGCAAAGGCTGACGTCGGTATCTTCATTGGATATTGTGAAAACTCCAAAGGTTTTAGAATCTACAACCGTCGTACTAGAGAGATTCAGGAGACTATCCATGCTAATTTCGATGAGCTCACAGAAATGGCTTCTGAGCAAAACAGCTTAGGACCCGCAACCAACCGTCTAAACTTTCCAGATTCTTCAGCTGAACCGTTGTCACTAACTCGTCGAGAATTGGAAACATTGTTTTCTCCTTTGTTCGATGATTCATTTGAGACACGTGCACCAGATGTATCCACTAGTTCCGCTGCTCAACCTGATAATATTCAAGTACCTGATACAACGGTTACTACAACTACAATAGTAACACCCGATGCACCCCCGACTGAATCACCAACAATAGAAGAACAAACCGCTTCCAACACCGACAACCCAACTGAAGATCTGAACCAACAACAAGTACCCGAACCTGCAAATTATGATCCAAATGCGTTCTTCAATCCGTTTGCTCCGACTCCGAACCTTTCTGATATTGCTGAGTCGTCAACACGCAACTTGGAACCAACTAATATGCAGCAGTTTCATAACCCTCACCCTTCAACACATCATTGGACTCGTGACCATCCAATTGTCAACATTATTGGTCATCCAACAGCTCCAGTTATGACTAGACAAAAACTTCACTCCGATGCCGAACATTGCATTTATGCTCTAACAGTTAGTCATGAAGAACCGAAAAATATTAAAGAAGCTCTCACTTACGACAACTGGATTGAATCAATGCAAGAGGAATTCAACCAATTCAAACGTCTTGAAGTTTGGGAATTAGTTGAACGACCGGATGGATTTTATGTCATTGGGCTAAAATGGATTTGGAAAAACAAGTTGGACGCAGAAGGCAATGTTATTCGTAACAAATCACGTTTGGTAGCTAAAGGATATACTCAAGAGGAAGGAATTGACTTTGAGGAATCTTTTGCACCAGTGGCTAGACTCGAAGCTGTTCGAATATTTTTAGCATACGCTGCTCACAAAAACATGGTCGTTTATCAAATGGATGTGAAAACTGCATTTCTGAACGGTCAACTACGTGAGGAGGTATACGTTAGTCAGCCAGAGGGATTTGTCGACCCAGAGCACCCAAATCATGTCTACCGACTTAAGAAGGCTCTCTATGGTCTCAAACAAGCCCCCAGGGCGTGGTATGATAAACTTACTGCTTTCTTGCTTGCTAATTCTTTTACTAAAGGTTTACTAGATCCAACTTTGTTTATTCAAAAACACGGGGAAGATGTTTTAATTGTGCAAATATATGTCGATGACATTATTTTTGGCTCTACAAACAAAAAGTACTCAAACGCTTTTGCCAGATTAATGAAACAAAATTTTGAAATGTCAATGATGGGTGAACTTACGTTCTTTTTGGGACTACAAGTTCATCAGTCTCCCCGTGGAATTTTCCTAAATCAGTCCAAATACGCTCTTGAGATAATTAAGAAACATGGAATGACCAGTTGTGATACTTACAATACTCCTATGGCTAACACAACTAAGTTAGATGCGGATCCAAATGGGAAACCAGTTGACCCCACAAAGTACCGAAGTATTATTGGGTCACTGATGTATCTCACCGCTAGTAGACCGGATATTGTATTTGCTGTATTTATGTGCTCTCGCTATCAGTCCAGTCCAACTGAACGTCACCTCAATGAGGCTAAGAGAATCCTTCGATACGTAAAGGGAACCATTAATTTGGGGATCTGGTATCCGAAGGATTCCGGTTTTGAACTAATAGCTTTTTCAGACGCTGATCATGCAGGGTGTATGGATACACGCAAAAGTACTTCTGGTGGTTTGCAGTTTCTAGGAGATAAACTCGTGTCTTGGCAATCAAAGAAGCAGGATTGCACATCACTATCGTCAACAGAAGCTGAATATGTTGCCATGTCTGCCTGCTGTGCACAAGTCATTTGGATGCGTACACAACTAATGGACTACGGTTACTTATTCAACAAGATTCCGATGTACTGTGACTCGAAAAGTGCGATAGCGATCTCGTGCAACACGGTTCTGCATTCTAAGTCTAAGCACATTGATCTCCGTTATCACTTCATCAAGGAGCATGTTGAAAAGGGTACAATAGAGTTATATTTTGTGGGTACTGAATACCAACTGGCAGACTTGTTCACAAAACCATTACCACCGGGAAGGTTTACTGAGCTAGTTCACCGGATTGGCATGCGGTGTTTGACTCCAGAGGATCTAAAATCTTTTCTAGAAACCAAATAACTGAGTCAAATACCAAAAATACTTTGTTACATATTTATAATAACAAAAAGACAAAATCAAAAAATCTTCAAAAATACCAAAAAGATTTTACATTTTTTAAGTTTTATTTCTATTTTTTTCTCTTGTTTTTCAAATGCATGTACACTACCTTCATCAACACTTCGGTTTATCAAAAATTTCTCAATTTTCATACCAAGTGTTGAGGGGGAGAAAATGTTCTTCAAAATTCAAAAATCTTGTTCAAACATGTGTACTTGCATATTTCAAATGTTATGATGTTTGTCACACCCTGAATTTACCTGATTGGCAGCGGAATTGAATACCTGGGTGTAACGTTCATGGCATCTCATACAAGGTTATATTGAATGACCTAAAGTGTCGTTTTGAAAATACAACGTTTGATCATTAAAAACATTCAGAGTTTACAAAACATAGGTCCCAAAATGATGTTTCAAGTTTACCAAAAACAAGTTCCAACAAGATCAAACGTTTACATAAGTGCATGAAATAAAAGTGAGACGCGTCGACTCCCGCGACTCCAAGTAGGTCCAATGCATGTCAACAAGAGCAAGTTAATTACCTGAAAATACATTGCTAAAATGGTCAACATTAATGTTGGTGAGTTCCATAGGTTTATAAAATGAAATGTTGTACGATAACCACAAGTATAATGTGCATGACAAAGTCACGTGAAAAATAGTACAATAGCATTAAGCTCATGACCCCGAAGCTTGACTGCATGAAATATGTGCCCCTCCAGAGTATTTTGCCAGGCACTCTAATGTATATGTAAAATGAAATGCATCCGCTTGACTGTTGGTATAACCAACACGGATAGAGGAGTCACCCTCAATAGATCTATCCACTCACTCTCGCTTAAGCAAAATTAACGGTCCATGATTGAATGGGGACTTAAATAAGGCAATGCGGTAACTTAAGCTATGTACAAGGAATTTGATACTTAGGCTCGTACGAAAATGGTGCAATGTATTCTCCCCCGTGGGATTTGAAAACAATATTAAAATGTATACGGGACTATGAAAACTCACCTGTAGTGATGGTACAATGATGATGAAATGATCGGGACAACAAGGCGCGAGTATCAGCCGCAACTTATTGTGAATGAATATGATTCTACTTTAGAACGTGAAGTGATATAATGAATGTACATGCACATGTTATCTATACCACTCGTAGTGTAGCAATACTAGTTATCGTTGAAAGATAAGGTTTTCATTACTTAGGAAAATATGTCCATATTAGACTTGCAAAACTAGTCATGTAATATTGTACGTAAGCTGTCAGTGTTTAGACTTGGCATTTGAAAACCTTGAAATCAGGTCTAGTAGTCGTGTACGTGTTTCAACGGGTAGAAATACGGCTCTTCAATGTCGTTACTTGAAAATATAGTGTTTAGTACGTAATATATATTTCTATTAGAAAGCTGTCAAAAATAATACATAGTTGTCGGGTTTAAAACGCGTATATCTTGGTCATGATAAGCCCGTTTTCTACGTTCTTTATATCCATGAATTCGTATAAACATGTACTAACATATTTTTAGTAGCTCGGACCCTCTAGGTAACGTTAAACGTCTCGTTTTGTCCGTCGAAAATCGTCCAACAGCAAGCATATTTTCAGAAAATTAGTTTTTGTCGTTAAACTTGGAAAAATCATATCTCCTTCGTTATTAACTCGTTTTTATCCCCGTTTTCGGCCATAGTTTCGTCTCGGAAAGTATTTTCTAAATATTTGGTACAAAATTACCCACAACCTAATGATTTTACCACGTTTTCAAAATAGGGAGAGTAGCTATATATATATATATATTGTCAAAAATGGATTTTCCTAGTTACTAACTTGTCCAAAACCATACAAACAACAACCAATCATCCCATAACCTACCGTACACCTTATTAGGGTGTCATGGGTTCCTAAACATCACCAACCATGGTGGATCTCATGTTGACCACACTAAAAATCCGTAGATCTATGTTTATAAAGAAAATGTGTAACAAGTGGTATATTTAACATGAATATTTGCATAACTAGTTACTAATATAACTTGAAAATATACCAAATGAAAGTATAAAAAGATTAAAAAGATGTTCTTGAAGCTTACTTGAAGATTTGATGATTTTTAGAAGTAGATGTGTATGTATTCTTGGGATTTTTATTCCAAAATCCTAACTAGACTACAAATAGGACTTGTAAAATACTTTATCTTGGAATTTTGATGGATTCTTCTTCTTCTTTCTTGCTTGGCCGATTACACAAAGGGCAGGAGAACAAAAAAAAGAGTTTTTCTCTTAGTATAGAATGATAGTATGTTTTCTTACAAAATCAATTATATGTAATACTAACAATATCTAGGATGGCATGATTGTAATTAAGTGGTCAAATGGAAGAAAAATAGGTCCAAAGGGGGGCATGTCGGCTGTTTTAGGGGGAAAGGGGAAGGGTGGATGAGATCGTGTTGAATTTTTGGTTTGGTTATATATTATTTAATATATAATATTTGGGATATTTATCTTTTGGGTACCGAGTTAGCTAGAAATAAATTTTAAATGTATCAAATAAAATGTGACGACATAGTAAAAATTATGAAATTTCATTCCTGATGAGAATCGGGTGTTAAAATAATTGTCGGGTTGAGATATCGTGATCCGATGAAATTTTCAGCGTATATCGTAAAATATAGCAACATGTCTCAAAACACCGGGTAAGTTAATAATATAATTTTTATATCATTATAATGAGTGTAGAAATATATTAGGACCATTGTGGGAAGTGTTGGATGTATTGTTCATAATTATTAATTGTGCGTTATCATTTATTTAATAAAAATAAATATATGTAAATTGGAATTATATAAATCCTACGAGTGGGATAGTATGCAAATGATGTAGTGATGAAATGTAGACTAACTCTAGTATATGAAACGTATTTTTGAATGATGTCTTATGATCACGCGACTTAACCTTCCTGGTTTCGCGAAATGAATACCCGTAAACTAGGTTTACAAAAAGATGAATGATGATCATGAATAGTGTTTTTCTTCCGGGAATGAATAGTGTCACATGAATAGTAAATGTTTTTGAACACTTCTCAAAGTCTCAAACTGACTCCGAAAACGATGAATAGTGAAATGATGAATAGTGATCGGTGAATAGTAACTTGTGAATAGTAAATTATCGAGGTTTGAAAAATGACCTGAAATTGTGATTTGTGGCAGTCGCCCAACCAAAAAGGAATTCAGTCCCTGAATTCAGCTGGTGTTGGTCTCTGAAGTAGATTCGGTGAAAAGATGCGGATACTTGCGTCGCATTTGGTCCTCCCGTTCCCAAGTAAACTCGGGACCTCTTCGAGAATTCCAGCGAACCTTCACGATAGGAATTAGACTTTGCTTCAATTGTTTGACCTCACGGTTCATGATCTCTGCGGGTTCCTCTACAAAGTTAAGCTTGTCGTCGAGTTGAATTTCTTCTAATGAAATGGAATGAACTATGCTACGGGTGATTCATTTGCAAGGCACTTCTTGAGGTCTGAAATATGAGATGGGTAATATATGTTGCTGAACTCTAATGGAAACTCAAGTTTGTATACCAGCTGGCCGATTCTAAAGTTAACCTTAAATGGTCCAGTACCGAGAGCTCACTCTCTCGTGTTACCAAAATTATATCATGCCTTTCCAAGGCAAGGCTCTCAACATAGTTTGTTCTTCCGCTCGAATCTAGATGGTTTGCTTCTCAGGGATACCCAATCCGAATGATGTGCGTCATGTACCAACCTAACTTCTATCGGTTTCTCATTGCTTGTAACTGATTCTTGACTTGTAAAATTTTCTTTGTTGTTTCCCGATTTAGTTCTAGACTGGTAAATTTAACTTTCTGATTTCGGTTCGTAAATGGGTAAATGGGTACTTCGACCATAGGGTGTATTGAATGGTGCAATCCTTATGTTCCCGTGATGGCTATTGTTGAAGGTGAAATCCGTCAATATCAAAAGGTTATCCTAACCCATTCAAAGTTGGTCATATGGTGCTGAGTATGTCTCATAGTGCGTAGAGAGTTCTCTTCAAGATTCGTTGGTCTGAATGGGGGGGGGTAGAGCGTGTATACCCGATTGGAGAAAGAATATCTTAAAGGAATTGCTAGGATTTTGAGGAGTATCGTCTACCCGTCCGTCGTTTCTTATGTCATGAAGTACTTCTCGTAAATAGAAAGTCTCTCTTAGAGAAGTCAATGGTAAAGTCCAAATTAATGGCTAGGTGAGTGACAAATGATGTAAGTATCCAAGGAGGGTTTGTAAAGAGGGTGTTTGTAAAAAAATTTCTATATGTTTACAAAGCTTTTGAATGAAGATTGTTATTAATAATTCCTGAAAGTGTGACTATCTTCTTCACAGCATAATTCTTCCTAAATTATACATAGGTGATCAGGCTATGTATAATTGAGGACCAATGATGCGATGCTTGGTTAGTCGCAATGGTATTACTTTTCTCAAAAGTTTTAGATGGTGTTCAACGTGTTGTTTTGATAAATGGTATTCTAGACATTCCATTTCAAAGTAACATGAAAAATCGTTTCGTGTAGTTGGAGTAAATACTTTACATAATGACAGAAAAATCAATTTACAGAATGATAACAAAATAACTTATTTTAAAAATTCGTAAGACAACTTTCCCATATGGTGGTAAAATAGCTTGGAATAGAATTCGTTAAACGACTCAGTGGATACGTTGATGAATCGTATGGAATGGTAATACTCTACTAAGCCGTCAAGAATGAAATCGGCCTAATCCCTAATAAGACAATGGCATATTGCTGTGAAACGATTGAAAATTGAGTAATTGCTATAGAAAATGGAATAAACGAAGGTTATGATTTTTGCGGAGATAATAAAAGATAGGTATTACATTGGATAGATAAGTGCTTAATACAACTAGGTCATGTCAACGTACCAACGGAAAATACAAAAGAAAGATACGACCCTAAGGGCTCGAACTACGGTTTACATAATAAGACAGGAATTCCTTCTGTTAAAGCATTGTGGCTACCCTTGATTCTTTCCCTTTGGGCAGTTATTCTTGAAGTGTCCAGTTTCTCCACAACCGAAACATGTTGCTAGAGGATTCGGATCATTCATCACACGTGGAGCTTTGCATCCCCTAGTCGAATGACCGACTTTTCCACAGTTATCACAAGGTCTTGGGCACTCTCCAGGATTGTGATGAGTTTGGCACTTGTTACACTTAGGCAAAATACCATTATAACCTTTCTTCTC
Organism: Artemisia annua; assembly: GCA_014162995.1. Classification (NCBI taxonomy): domain Eukaryota; kingdom Viridiplantae; phylum Streptophyta; class Magnoliopsida; order Asterales; family Asteraceae; genus Artemisia; species Artemisia annua. The sequence goes on from LBNU01022355.1 coordinate 21,050, forward strand.
AATTGGACCCGCAACATAGGCCCTAGACGTCTCTTGTCTTTTGGGTGGTGGTGGGATAGCATTACCAGCTTGATTGTTGTCCAACTTCCTCTTGTTGTTGTTGTTGTTACGGTTTGGATTGTTGTTTCGGTTGTTGGAGTAGTTGTTGGTATTCCGATTGTTGGTGTAGTTTCGGTTGTCGTTGTAGTTGGTGTTGTAAGAACGGTTGTTGTTGTTGACAGCAGACTTACTCTTTAACACTTGTACCATGAGTTTCTGAGTTATTCGGATTGCTTCATCCATTGATTGGGGGTCAAAGGAAATCACATCCCCTCGGATGCTCTCGGGCAAACCTCCAATGAAACTTTCCAACATTTTCTCAAGATCGGGAACCATAGTTGGGCACAGCGCAGCCAACTCTTGAAATCTCCTGATGTAGGTCTCGGTGTCATCACCTTTGGTTTTCAGCTCATAGAATTCCGTTTCCAGCTTTTGTACCTCAGTGCGAAGACAAAACTTCTTTGTCATCATTATCTTGAATTGATCCCAAGTGAGCTTGTAGGCATTTTCCATACCAATCGGTTGAACATAAGAATTCCACCAGGACATAGCTTCATCCAAAAACATAGCGGTAGCAAACTTTACCTTGCTGTCATCAGGACAGTTGCACATGTGGAACACATTCTCAGTCTTCTCAAAAAAGCGAATCAAACCGATCGCTCCTTCAGTGCCCTTAAACTTGATGGGATCACCAGTCTTATAGTCCTTGTAAGTTCATTCACGCCTATTATTAGATGGTTCAGCCGTACCTGACTGTGAAGCGGCATCAGCAGCTTTTGCAGCTACCTCAGCTCTCTCGATCGCCAAAGCTTCGGCTATGCTATCCTTAACCAGCTTCCGAATAGCAGCTGGTGTCATTACCGATGCAGCCTTTTCTTTCCTTGGTGCCATATTTCTTCAAAACCACAAAAGAATACAACCATGATTATTCATAATAAAAATGATCATTGTTCACAATATATATAGCCACAACATGCATATACCCTCATAACATATGAATACAACACTTGGAAATTTCGGTCTACATTGACCGGTATCATAGGTAGCACAACCATACCCATATAGTAGAGTCAATACTTGGGGATTTCGTTGTACAACAATCAAAATACCACAAGTTTCTTTGAACTATGCCACACTTCCTGTGGCTAGGATGATAGTAAAAGCTAGTAAAGGTATAAGTCTAGACTAGAAGCTTCCTGATGTCCTTTTCAATGAATCCAGGGTTGTAGCATCATAGGGTTAAGATGAGTCCTGAAGTGAGGTCCGGGGTTGTGCATCGATTCATGTCCGAGATAATGTAGATTCCAATCCATTCTTGAGGAACCTGTTGATGTTCTTGTTAAGTCCGTGATCGTGGTGTTATCCACAAGATGTTATCTAAGTCACGTAAAGCAGGAATGGGAAAAAAAGGAATGACAATGGTCGTACTGAAAAGGCGAGGTTAGTCTCCCGAATCTCGAAGATCTCGGTGTCATATCTGGTGGGTAGGTTGTTGTTACGGTGACTAATGATGAAATCCAACTCATTGGCTTAGAATGTGATGTAATCGATCTTGATAATGAAGAGGGTGTTGTGAGGAGTCCTCTTGTGGTGATTTTTTTTAAAGCATCTTGTTGGTTCATTGCGTCATGGAAGTATGAGTCGGTTAAACCTGAGATAGTATAGAGTCCTTGCGAGGAATGCTACACTTAGGCGATCTATTGTTGCTCTTGTTGGGTTTGTGGGTCATCCAAACCCTCACGTGTAGTCTCAAATAATTAGAGATCATCGTATAACGATGAAGAGTAGTAGGTTGTCTAGCAGTAAAGGCCCTTGAACTCTCATCAACCTCAACCTATAAGGTGGTGTAGTAGCCTTAGTGGTAGATGGTAATGGTGAGTCAAATCATGTACGCTTCTCAAGCGATAAGTTAAATATGTGGGTAGAGTCTCTGAGATGTGATGGCACGAATGGTGGTCCATATGATGATGATGAAAATATTGAATGAAATACTACCCTCTTCTATGCTATCTTGCGATGTCTAAGCGGTAAAACCGGAGTATGCACTATGGGACGACCAATAGTGGTATGAGTAGCTGACAGGGAGGGTAGTACATAAGTAGTGAGTGTTCTAATAGTGAAGGAAGGAGAATATACTATTTTTCTTGCAATAAACGTCTCAATAGGACTAAGCCTATACGTCCTATCAGATGGTATATTCTGTATGGGCTGAATGATAGGAATAACCATGTTCCTATGATTAATTGATGGTGATAATAATGGTGTAGATGCGGCTTTACCCTCCTCAAGGGCTCAAGTGGTGCTATAATCTCAAACGGGTGGAAGTTATCACCTAACGAATGTGAGTGATATGTGAATGTCAAAGTATAGGAAGGTGAGAGTGGTGATGTAAGTGTATTAATGGATGAAAAAGCATCCTCGATAACCGAGTCTTGCTAGGATGATTATAGGGTGGTTGGATGAAGACATGTCACTCGTGAACCAGGTCAATATAATTATATATGTGAGTATAAATATATGTAGCTCGCATAATGTGTGAATGAACCAACATGTGTAATGAATATGCACTTATGATGAAATGATGAGATGCTATGATGATGTGGTTATAGTCTAGGGTAAAAGGACAACCTAGTTCGCTATAACCTTTGCTCTGGTACCAATCTGTCACACCTTGAATTTACCTGATTGGCAGCGGAATTGAATTCCTGGGTGTAACGTTCATGGCATCTCATACAAGGTTATATTGAACGACCTAAAGTGTCGTTTTGAAAATACAACGTTTGATCATTAAAAACATTCAGAGTTTACAAAACATAGGTCCCAAAATGATGTTTCAAGTTTACCCAAAACAAGTTCCAACAAGATCAAACGTTTACATAAGTGCATGAAATAAAAGTGAGATGCGTCGACTCCTGCGACTCCAAGTAGGTCCAATGCATGTCAACAAGAGCAAGTTAATTACCTGAAAATACATTGCTAAAATGGTCAACAATAATGTTGGTGAGTTCCATAGTTTTATAAAATGAAATGTTGTACGATAACCACAAGTATAATGTGCATGACAAAGTCACGTGAAAAATAGTACAATAGCATTAAGCTCATGACCCCGAAGCTTGACTGCATGAAATATGTGCCCCTCCAGAGTGTTTTGCCAGGCACTCTAATGTATATGTAAAATGAAATGCATCCGCTTGACTATTGGTATAACCAACACGGATGGAGGCGTCACCCTCAATAGATCTATCCACTCACTCTCGCTCAAGCATAATTAACGGTCCATGATTGTATGGGGACTTAAATAAGGCAATGCGGTAAGTTAAGCTATGTACAAGGAATTTGATACTTAGGCTCGTACGAAAATGGTGTAACGTATTCTCCCCCGTGGGATTTGAAAACAATATTAAAATATATACGGGGCTATGAAAACTCAACTGTAGTGATGGTACAATGATGATGAAATGATCGGGACAACAAGGCGCGAGTATCAGCCGCAACCTATTGTGAATGAATATGATTCTACTTTAGAACGTGAAGTGATGTAATGAATGTATATGCACATGTTATCTATACGACTCGTAGTGTAGCAATACTATTTATCGTTGAAAGATAAGGTTTTCATTACTTAGGAAAATATGTCCATACTAGACTTGCAAAACTAGTCATGTAATATTGTACGTAAGATGTCAGTGTTTAGACTTGGCATTTGAAAACCTTGAAATAACGTTTAGTAGTCGTGTAAGTAACCCTTTGGTCGTACGTGTTTCAACGGGTAGAAATACGGCTCTTCAATGTCGTTACTTGAAAATATAGTGTTTAGTACGTAATATATATTTCTATTAGAAAGCTGTCAAAAATAATGTATAGTTGTCGGGTTTCAAACGCGTATATCTTGGTCATGATAAGCCCGTTTTCTACGTTCTTTATATCCATGAATTCATATAAACATGTACTAACATATTTTTAGTAGCTCGGACCCTCTAGGTAACGTTAAACGTCTCGTTTTGTCCGTCGAAAATCATCCAACAGCAAGCATATTTTCATAAAACTAGTTTTTGTCGTTAAACTTGGAAAAATCATATCTCCTTCATTATTAACTCGTTTTTATCCCCGTTTTCGGCCATAGTTTCGTCTCGGAAAGTATTTTCTAAATATTTGGTCCAAAATTACCCACAACCTACTGATTTTACCACGTTTTCAAAATAGGGACAGTAGTTATATATATATATTGTCAAAAATGGATTTTCCTAGTTACTAACTTGTCCAAAACCATACAAACAACAACCAATCATCCCATAACCTACCGTACACCTTATTAGGGTGTCATGGGTTCCTAAACATCACCAACCATGGTGGATCTCATGTTGACCACACTAAAAATCCGTAGATCTATGTTTATAAAGAAAATGTGTAAGAAGTGGTATATTTAACATGAATATTTGCATAACTAGTTACTAATATAACTTGAAAATATACCAAATGAAAGTATAAAAAGATTAAAAAGATGTTCTTGAAGCTTACTTGAAGATTTGATGATTTTTACAAGTAGATGTGTATGTATTGTTGGGATTTTTATTCCAAAATCCTAACTAGACTACAAATAGGACTTGTAAAATACTTTATCTTGGAATTTTGATGGATTCTTCTTCTTCTTTCTCGCTTGGCCGATTACACAAAGGGCAGGAGAACAAAAAAAAGAGTTTTTCTCTTAGTATAGAATGATAGTATGTTTTCTTACAAAATCAATTATATGTAATACTAACAATATATAGGATGGCATGATTGTAATTAAGTGGTCAAATGGAAGAAAAATAGGTACAAAGGGGGGCATGTCGGCTGTTTTAGGGGGAAAGGGGAAGGGTGGATGAGATCGTGTTGAATTTTTGGTTTGGTTATATATTATTTAATATATAATATTTGGGATATTTATCTTTTGGGTACCGAGTTAGCTAGAAATAAATTTTAAATGTATCAAATAAAATGTGACGACGTTGTAAAAATTATGAAATTTCATTCCTGATGAGAATCGGGTGTTAAAATAATTTTCGGGTTGAGATATCGTGATCCGATGAAATTTTCAGCGTATATCGTAAAATATAGCAACATGTCTCAAAACACCGGGTAAGTTAATAATATAATTTTTATATCATTATAATGAGTGTAGAAATATATTAGGACCATTGTGGGAAGTGTTGGATGTATTGTTCATAATTATTGATCGCGCGTTATCATTTATTTAATAAAAATAAATATATGTAAATTGGAATTATATAAATCCTACGAGTGGGATAGTATGCAAATGATGTAGTGATGAAATGTAGACTAACTCTAGTATATGAAACGTATTTTTGAATGATGTCTTATGATCACACGACTTAACCTTCCTGGTTTCGCGAAATGAATACCCGTAAACTAGGTTTACAAAAAGATGAATGATGATCATGAATAGTGTTTTCCTTCCGGGAATGAACAGTGTCACATGAATAGTAAATGTTTTTGAACACTTCTCAAAGTCTCAAACTGACTCCGAAAACGATGAATAGTGAAATGATGAATAGTGATTGGTGAATAGTAACTTGTGAATAGTAAATTGTCGGGGTTTGAAAAATGACCTGAAATTATCATTTGTGACAATGTTATCTTGTAATAATGGTGGAACGTCACAGGTTATCCCTCGTATCATTATTTTTTACTTTCCTAATTTGCTTTTAGCATAGTATGTCTTTGTCATTAACGGTCGTTGCATTAAACCGTTAAATATTAAAGCTTTGGACCTTAGAAATGATTATTTTGTAGTTAAGGGACTAATCTTGCCAAAAGATCAAACTTTTCAAAATTATAACCAAAAACAAACACCTTCGTCGTTTTTTTACTTTCACAAAATACAAAAACAAACACATCTCTTTCAAAACTAACGGTCCAAATCCAATACGCAAATCCGTGCTTCATTCCTTCAATCCGTAAGTGTTAATATGATCTTTTGCCTAATCTAGAACATGGTTTTTAACGAATTACGTTTTTGATGGCTAGATTTTTCACAATTTCTGTTTCTAGATCTAGGATCTCGTAAATCTTGAATGTACGTGATTTATGTG